>ML292423.1:1263-36558 GCA_005239495.1 Nicotiana undulata | reverse complement strand
ATCATTATTTTAACGATATTTTACTTATTAACCAAAACATATAGAAACGTGATTCAAGTTGTTAATCCTATTCTCGTAAATTTTAAATGTTCTTAGCGGTGTGCTTAGTACAGTTCTTGAATATAGGCATGCTCAGAGTAAATTCCTAAGATAACAGGATATCTAATGCAAGTATTGATAATTGATTATTATTACAAACCTAAAACATGATTTCTATATCAACAGTTATGTATATGCAGATGCATTGTCATTGCGGCAACAATTTCTTATAGTTATTTAACTAGAATAGGATTTCTAAGTGGGACGGTAATTGTAACAGCCTATTACTGGTAGTTAACATGATTTTCTAAGTGATCATGAGTGTGATGAGATGCTGAAGTAAAGAAACCTAAAACATGATTTACTAATGCATGGCAAATATGTCCTAAACAGGATTTCTATTGCGCACATAGGTGAAGTAAATACTAAACATGTTTTCTACCCGGATTTATACTAAACATGCATAATCCCACCCTTTTCACTATCCAGCCCCGGAGTTAGTTTACAAATAATTATTACAGACCGGCATAGCATAAATTACACAACTGAATTAGAAAATCAAGAAGCTATACTATAGAGAGCCTAACAGTAGGCCCAAATACCGGATCCACTTGCCATATGCCATGATCCTCAACCCAGGTGTGGCATAGTCTCTAAGGACCTCAGAAGATCCTGGACAGTGCTTCACACCCAGGTACCCTAGCCAAGGATGAGTAAGTGCAGTGTAGAGTGCCAGCCTTGTGTGTCAAAGTTCAATGGGTACTCAAGGTACCCAAGGCAATGCTCACATGAAGGGGGCTGAACCTAAAGTCTAAGAGTAATAGGAAGTGTTTGGAGTTTAAAAGAGGATTTCTTTGAGTTTGAAAAGAGTAGTCTGAAACAACAGTACTTTGAAAATAACTTTAGAAAAAGTAATAAAGGATTTTTTTGAGAAAAACAGTTTATCAAAGAGAGAAGAAATACAATCACAACCAGTACAGGGAACTCATGAAGGAGCACACACAATAGGGGGCAAGGAGTTGGGGACAAATGACTTTGTTATCAGCATTAGATCCAAGTTACAGGTTCTCATAGTTATCACATAGTAGTCATATAGTTGTCACACAATTGTCACAAAACATCATAGATTAGCAGAGGCAAGATTGTATAGCATTCAAGTGTTAATAGAGGCAAGTTCTTAACCTAGGGAATTAGACATGAATGAAAGCATATACAATAGTCAAATCAAGGTAAGAAACATTAACCTATGAACAAATGAGCATGCTAGGGTCACAGAATGAACAGGAGGCATATCAGACTAAGAGGAAGAGATGGATAGTAGTATGCAGACACAATTATAGGGAAACACATGGAAGCAGGATATATATTCAGACCTAACAAAAGGGAAAGATATGATGGGGTTAAGCTAATTACATGGTATACAGTGGAACCACATGATAAAACATATAAGGAATAGTAAGTAAATAAACAAGAACTGGAGCATATTGTATAGAGATACTATAAAACTAACTTAGAGACATACCAGTCGAATAGTAAGGAATAACAAAATACAAAGAGATAGAGCAGTGACAACAGTATGCAGAATAAGAGAGCAGCAGAAGACAATAGTGTGCAAAATGAGAGAGCAGCAGTATGACAATAGTATGTAGAATGAGAGATTACTCAGTCTTGGCTTTAAGCCGACTGAGTAGTCAGTAATGGATGGAAAGAGAAAGAAGATATGTGTATGAAAAACATAGAAAGTTCAGAGCAATGCACTCAGTGTTTTGTGTGTGAGATCAGTGTAAGTGTCAGTCAAGAGTGTGTTTAGAGTGTGTGTGTAAAGAGAGAAGACAGGGTATATATAGTTTGAAAAACGAGTAGTCACATAGGTAAAGGGTTCATAATTATGGAAATAACAACCAAATAGTATCAATTAAAATACTGGACTCCTTCAATTAATGAGCCAAGTTCAAATGGTGCAGCCAGGGTTGAATAAGGAAAGGAAATCAATTCATAAGACTGATTTTCTTTAATTAGAGACAAGGAAATCATATGGCACATAATAAGAGCCAAATACATAGTATATAATTAAGGAAAGTTGAACTAACATTATATTTATAAAGTAAAGAAGAGTATCAGCTTTAACAATCAATTGAAGGAATCTCGAATGCAATCACAATTACAGGGAAGCCAATGTAGTTAAGGAAAGTATCACATGAGTAAGGAAAGCATTCAAAATTGGTACAGAATTACAAAGGAAATACATAAGATCATCTATTCACGGAAAACATCACAGGTCTTGGGATTTTCACACAAAAATCAGTACAAATCATTAGGTGAATAATTAATAAGGCAAGGGGTCTGACTTATTAAACATTTAAAAAATAGTCATTGATCAACACGGAGCAACACTAAGAAAATTAAAAGTCATAACAATGAACTAAAGCAAGAGTCACAAAGAACACACAAATAGTCTTTTAAGAAACGAATACACATGATAAAGATCAACCTAGAAATTTAGGGTTTCATCATAATAGTTCAAACAACAAGAAATCATGAGATACTCGCTTAAACATAGCATAGATGACTAAAATCAAGAAGAAATACTGTTTTGAGAACAGGGAATATAAACCCTAGCTTTGAAATTGTTAAAAATGATATTTTCCGGAGAAAACCATACAGATACTTCATAATATTGTAAAATGTAAAACAGATCTTAAAAGAAACCAGAAATACAAAAGGCTAGGGTTTCGTGGAACCCATAAAAGAGCGCAAACCTTAGAGATGGCATCGATTTAGGTTAGGGAGCCTGCAACACTTACTCAAACGGCCGGGGAAAGCCGGCAATGGAAAGAGACCCAAAGGGAGGTGAGTGAACCGCTCCAAGCTCGTCTGAAGAACTTAAGAGGTCGCTGAATAGGTGAGAGGCAAGCGGGTGTCAAGGAGATGATAGGGAATCAGGGTGCCGGTGAGAATCCACCAGAGAAGGCGACTGGAAAACATCGGAGAAANAACCGTCTCGAAGGAAATGAGATGGAAAGGGGGGGTTAGGTTAGAGATATTTTAGGTAACTAAAATCTGGGCCGTTGATCTGATCTGATCAACGACTCAGATTGGCTTGGGATTGGGTCGGGTATTTGATGGGTTTTGGGCTGGGTCGTTTATGGGTTACGGATGGGTTTGGGCTGGGTATAACTTAGGCTAGATTTTAAATAATAAATTGGCTATTTGTTAAATACCCATTAAAAATAGATATAATTAATAAAAATAGCTAATAATTAGATAAAATGAAATTAAGGCTAAATTAGTAAATTAATGTAATTAACTAGTATTTAAATATAAGATGACTAATTACTGAATTAAAATAGCATATAATGTACAATTAGGCTATAATTGCATAATCATTGTAATTATAGCCAAATAATGCCAAATTGGCTAATTTGTGAAATAATAGAATCCCAATAGGTTTAAACATAAGATATAAATAACCTATTGGTTAAGAAAATGATTTGAATTGTTTATAACATCACTTATGCATAATTATGGAACATAAAAATGTTAAATAACCAGAAAAATGATTTGATAAAAATACGAAAAATTATGGAAAAATATCTATTACTGCAAAGAGTGATTCTGAAAGCTTATATGCAAGTTTGAAAATAATTTGAGGAAAAATTGGGTATCAACAGCTGCCCTTCTTTACCCGGGAAGGATAGAAGAGTTGTCGGGTAAAGATACGATGGGCAATTTTGACCGAGTAGAGATAGTATGAAAGATTTAGGCCGCACCCTGGTTTATGAGTTGCCTACATATCCCTGGTTTTACAAGAATCAGGTCGTATGTAGTTCAGGAATCACCGGCGAAATATACTAGTGATGCTTTACAAGAACGGACGCAAGGTGCGAGGTAAGGTAAAAAAATAGGAAGGTCTTATGGGGTCTGTAACGACCCAGCCGGTCATTTTACGTATTAGGGTCCCATTTCCTTAAATGAAACCTTCCATAACGGCTATTCGTGCTTTATAACTTGCGGGAGCGGGTGGTCCGGGATTTGGGAATGATTTGGATGGTTTAGGAACACTTGGCTCCTTAAGGCTGGCCTATTTGGCCAAGTTTGACTTCGGTCAATATTTTGAGCAAATGACCTCGGAATCGAGTGCTAACAGATCCAGTAGCTCCGTATGATGATTTCGGACTTGGGCGTATCTTCGTCTCGGGTTTGTGATGACCGGGGAGCGTTTCAGCGCCCGAAATGGAAATCAGGATTTCCTTAAGTTTAGAATTTGGCCTGGAAAGGGAATTCATGCTATCGGGGTCCGAATGGAATTTCGGGATCGGAAATAGTTCCAAATAGTCATTTATGACTTGTCTGCAAAATTTGGCGTCATTCCAAGTAGTATAGACCCGTCCGGCGTAATGTAATGAATTCTTGAATTTCAAAGTTCTTAAGTTTGACTAATTTGGTTTTGGGGTTTGATTCTGAGTTCCGTTGTTGATTTTAATGTTCCCAAAGTTTGAGCGAGTCCGTCTCATGAATACATACTTGCCGGTGATTTTGGATGGGGTCCCGGGGGTCTCGGGGGTGTTTTAGACCCCCGGGAGTTAAGCTAGAAAAACCAGAAAATTCCTGTCTGGTTTCCTTCTCTACGATCGCAGAGGGATAATTGCGATCGCAGAGAGGGATTTCTTCTGGGCTAAATTTTGTTCTCTGTGATCGCAGACATCACCCTGCGATCCCATAAGTCTCTTCCCCCACCTTCTGCGATCGCAGACCTCACTCCTGCAATCGCATAAGCCTAACTCCCCACTCTCCGCGATCGCAGGCCCCATCTATGCGATCGCATAGCGTCGTTTGGGGCCCATAACCATTTGTTCTCTGAGATCGCAGACCTCCAGCCGCGATCGGAGTGGTCCGGCAGCTTGGTCTCTACGATCGCAGGCCTGATGCCGCGATCGTAGTGAAGGTTTTCATGGGCAGTATTTAAATGCTCAATTACGGGTTGTCTTCCTCATTAGTCATCTTTTACCTCCATTAGAGAGCACCCAAGGTTGAAGAACACCTCCCACAACCACTCACTGAAGAGGTAAGCAATTCTCTCCTATTTCTCACGATTATGCATGGAATTTAGCGGGTTAATTCCTAAAAGAAACAAAAATCATGAAATTTGGTAGAAATTCCTAGGGCTTTGATAACTAGTGAATTATCCCTTTTTATAGCCATGAACTCTTAAATAAATTATGTAATTACGATCCTTGGGCTTCGGGTAATTCATTCCTTCTAGAATTTTCAGAATCCGAATGCGTGGACCTGAGGTCAAAATTTCAAAAACCTTCAAGAATACTATATTTTGGGATTTCTTGTTAATTCTTATTCTTGGAGTGTAAGTTGATTCAATTATGCTATGTTTGGCTAGCTGTGAGCCGTTGAGGGTAGTTTCAGAATTTCGAGCGCATATTTTGATCCGGTCCTTGGTCCGAGGAGTGCTTTTATCGAGGTGAGTCTCCTTTCAAACCTCGTAAGAGGGAAATTGTCCCTCTAGGTAACCTTGTTTGCTATGTGATCTTGTTTGGGGGATACATACGCACTGAGTGACGAGAGACTGTACGTAGTGGCTATTACTGCTTCGTCCGTGTAGCTAGGACACATCATGCTCGTTGTTTTCCCGTGTTGTAGCATAGACATGACTTGTATACTTGTGTGATTGGTATTGTTGTCTTTGAACGTTGTGATACTTGGTTTTTTAAGTGTGATAAGAGAATCACGACAGAGTGATTATTGATTATATTATGGGATCGGGCTGTACGCCACAGCAGAGTGATGGTTGATTATATTATGGGATCGGGCCGTACGCCACGGAAGAGTGATGATTGATTATATTATGATGGGGCCGTACGCCACGGCGAGATTGAGACTACCAGGGTGGGATCGGGCCGTACGCCACGGCGAGATTGAGACTACCAGGGTGGGATCAGGCCTACGCCACGGCGAGGTTGAGACTACCAGGGCGGGATCGGGCCGTATGCCACGGCGAGATTGAGACTACTAGGGTGGGATTGGGCCGTACGCCACGGCAGGATTGGGCCGTACGCCACGGAGAGATTGAGACTACCAGGGTGGGATCGGGCCGTACGCCACAGCGGATATCAAACTTGTTTGATTTGAGATTGTTATTTGATGCCGGATATTAATGTACTTGATTATTTGTTTTACTTGCCTACGGATTTCTTTACATCCTGCTTACCTTACGACTGTTAGACCTTGGTGAGTATCGAGTCGACCTCTCGTCACTACTTCTTCGAGATTAGACGAGATACTCACTGAGTACATATTTATATATATGTACTCATGCTGCACTTTCTTTCCTTTTCTGTAGTTGACTGTACAGGTCCAGAGGCTGGTCCATCTGATTTCAGGCCGGTGCCAGATATTGATAGCGTGGTCATACTTCACGGTGAGCTGCTTTCCTGGCGACTTCCTAGTAGCTCCCTGGAGATTCTTTGGTTATGCTCTCTGTCTATTTCATTCAGACTGGGACCCTGTATATGTTGTAGTCATTGTATATTCAGTAGTTTCCCGTGACACTCGTGACACTAGTTCATGGCACACACGCGGTATATATTTTTGGGGTTTTGGGATGTATATCTATGTATATGTTTTATTTCGGCCTTGTATCCACTATGATTTTACCTTCACTCAGGACTAGTATCATGTTAGTTGTTATAAACTGTTAACCATTGACTTGTTTGATCGAATGGGAAGGGAATCACTTAGTGAAAATTTTATCGGCTTGCCTAACCCCTCTGTTGGGCGCCATCGCGACCCGGATTAGGATTTGGGTTCTGACAACGTGGTATCAGAGCCTTAGGTTCACGTAGTCTCACGAGTCACGAGAAAACCCAGTAGAGTCTTGCAGATCGGTACGGAGGCGTCTGTACTTATCTTCAGGAGTCTATAGGGCGTTAAGAAACTCCTTTTGTTCATATCCTATCGTGCAATCGGTGATGTACTCAAACCTGTTCTTCTACTCTCTCACAGATTGTGAAGACGCGTGCTTCAAATGTTCCTGATCCAAGAGAGGCTGCTACCCCCGCCGCTCGAGGCCGCGGTAGGAGCAGGGGTAGGGCTCCTGTTCCTAGTAGAGGGCGAGGGCGTCCCAGAGCTGTACCGGTTGCACCGATTAGGGATCCTTATGTTGAGGAGTAGGATGAGCTGCCTCTAGTAGTTCCACCACCAGCTGAGTTTATGATGGCGTCAGGCTTCCAGGAGGTCATGGGCCGTATGCTGAGGTTCATGGACGCTATGTCCCAGGCAGGGGTTCTTCCATCAGATCTTGCTACTTCCCGGGCAGGAGCGGTAGTTCAGACCCCTACCGCTCAGGCTACTAGACCAGCAGCAGTAATATATCGTACTCCAGATATTCCACCAGTGATCGCAGTTCAGCCTGGGGTGGCAGCACCGGAGCCCAGGCCAGTTGCATAGATAGACCAGCAGAAGCTGCTGGGTAGATGGATCCAGCTTCGCCCTCCGACCTTCGGGGGTGAGTGGGGAGAGGATGCATAGTATTTTATCGAGAGGTGCAGGGACAGACTGCACAACATGAGGATATTAGAGTCATATGGGGTAGACTTCACGACATTTCAGCTTGAGGGCAGAGCTCACCGCTGGTGGAAGTCTTATGTACTCAATAGACCACCAGGGTCTCCACCAGTTACTTGGGAGCAGTTTATTCAGTTATTTTTGGACAGACACATTCCACCATCTGAGACGGAGGAGCTTCGGGGTCAATTTGAGAGGTTATAGAAGGGGCAGATGTCCGTGTCAGATTATGAGGCCAGGTTCTCAGAGTTGTCTCGCCATGCTCTCATGATATTGCCCACAGATGCTGAGAGGGTTCGACGGTTTGTGGAAGGCTTACATCCGGGTATCAGGACTTCCTTGGCCAGAAAGGTGGAGATGGGTACCCCATATCATCTTGTAGTCAAGATAGCTCGACGTATCGAGGGTTACCGTGCGAGGAGTAGAGAGCAGGGTCAACAGGGTCAGCAAGACAAGAGGCCCAGGTTCACAGGTGACTTCAGAGGGGCTCCAGCTAGGGCCAGGGGTCAGTACGGAGGTGTCTAGTTCAACAGGCCTTCCTATTCAGCACCTCCAGTACCTCCTAGGGTTGTTCCAGTCAGGCCCCTGTTTAGCGCCATGCCAAAGTGCTCCTATCATCCTCCATCCATCCAGAGTGCACCCATCAATTATTCTAGCCATCAGAGATCCTCCAGTTCTTATCCCAGTGCTTTACGAGAGGATTCACACCACTCGTCAGCTATTCAGGGTTCCTCCTCTTCAGGGCAGCGAGTAGTAGTGCTAGGGGGTTGCTTCGAGTGTGGGGATCTGAGTCACGCATGGAGGTTTTGTCCCAGGTATCGGGGCAAGGCCATGCAGCAGAGCCATCATCCTATGATTACAACACCAGCAGCACGACCACATAGGGGTGGAGGGCAGGTTGGAAGGGGTCGCCCTAGAGGGGGAGGCCAGCCAGGGGGGGTCGTTCAGCTCCAGCTCGTCCTGTGGGAGCTCAGTCATCGGGTGCTCCAGCCAAATTTTATGCTATTCCAGCCAGGGCAGACGCAATGTCATCAGATGCTGTGATTACATGCATTATTTCAGTCTATGGTAGAGAGGCTTCAGTGCTATTTGATCCAGGGTCTACATATTCATATGTTTCAGCATTATTTGCCCATTCTCTGGATGTTGTTTGTGAGTTTTTCGGTTCTCCCTTGTATGTATCCACTCCTGTGGGCGACTCTGTAATGGTAGACCGGGTCTACGGGTCTTGTGTGATTACTTTCTGTGGGTTTGAGACTAGAGCCGACCTGTTGTTGCTTGATATGGTTGATTTCGAGGTCATCTTGGGCATGTATTGGCTATCCATTAATCATGCTGTCCTGGATTGCCATGCCAAGACAGTTACATTAGCCATTCCTGAGTCACCGAGGTTAGAGTGGAGGGGTGCTTCAGTTAGTGCCTTCAGCCGGGTCATTTCCTTCATGAGAGCTCGGCACATGGTCAAGAAAGGGTGTCTGTCTTATCTTGCTAATGTGCGGGACACCACCGCCGAGTCTCCTACCCTTGATTCAGTGCCTGTCGTTCGGGAGTTTCTGGATGTGTTTCCTTCAGATCTTCCAGGCATGCCTCCAGATCGAGATATAGATTTTTGCATTGATTTGGCTACATATACTCAACCTATTTCTATTCCTCCCTATCGTATGGCTCCTAAGGAGCTAAAGGAGTTGAAGGAGCAGCTTGAGGAATTGTTGGACAAGGGGTTTATTAGGCCGAGTGTGTCGCCGTGGGGTGCTCTAGTCCTATTTGTGAAGAAGAAGGATGGGTCTATGCGGATGTGTATTGACTACCGCCAGTTGAATAAAGTGACCATCAAGAACAAGTATCCTCTGCCGCGCATTGATAATTTTTTTTTACCAGCTACAGGGTGCTCGTGTGTTCTCTAAGATTGATCTGAGGTCAGGTTATCACCAGTTAAAGATTCTAATGTCCCGAAGACTGCATTTCGCACCAGATATGGCCACTATGAGTTCTTAGTGATGTCCTTTGGCTTGACTAATGCCCCAACAACATTTATGGACTTGATGAATAGGGTATTCAGGCCGTATATCGACTCCTTCGTTATTGTTTTCATTGATGATATATTGATCTACTCACGGAGCCTGGGAGAGCACGAGCAGCATTTGAGAGTTGTACTTCAGACCTTGCGAGAGCAGAAGTTGTATGCTAAGTTCTCCAAGTGTGAGTTTTGGTTAGAGTCTGTGGCATTTCTGGGGCATGTGGTGTCCGGTGAGGGCATCAAGGTTGATCTGCAGAAGAGTGAGGCAGTTCAGAGTTGGCCGCGTCCTACTTCAGCTTTTGAGATCAGGAGTTTTCTGGGTTTTGTAGGTTATTACCGTAGGTTCGTGGAGGGGTTTTCTTCTATTGCAGCCCCATTGACTAGATTGACTCAGAAGAATGCTCCATTTCAGTGGTCCGACGATTGTGAGGCGATCTTTCAGAAGCTCAAGTTAGCATTGACTTCAGCACCAGTGTTATCATTGCCTTCTGATTTTGGAGTATATACAGTATATTGCGACGCTTCATGCGTCGGGTTGGGATGCGTGCTGATGCAGGATGAAAGGGTTATTGCTTATGCTTCGCGCCAGCTGAAGGTTCATGAAAATAATTACCCTGTGCACGATATGGAGTTGGCGGCGATTGTTCATGCTCTGAAGATATGGCAGAATTATCTATATGGTGTATCTATGAGGTCTATACTGACCACCGCAGCCTGCAGTACCTGCTTAAGCAGAGGGACCTTAATTTGAGGCAGCGAAGGTGGCTTGAGTTGTTGGAAGACTATGATCTCACTATTCTGTATCATCCGGGCAAGGCAAATGTAGTTGCGGATGCATTGAGTAGGCGAGCAGCTAGCATTGGTAGTTTGGCCTACATCTCAGTTGAGGAGAGGCCTTTAGCCTTGGACATTCAGTCCTTGGCCAACTGTTTTGTAAGATTGGACCTTTCAGAGCCCCGTCGAGTTTTAGCTCGTGTGGTAGCTCGGTCTTCATTATTGGGAGAGATCAAGGCTCGACAGTTTGATGATCCACGCCTAGCAGAGCTTAGGGATACGGTGGTCCAGGTCAGGGCCAAGGGGATTACTTTGGGCGAGGATGGTGTTCTTCGACTCCAGGGCCGATTGTGTGTTCCTAATGTTGATGGCGTGAGGGAGAGGATTCTAGCAGAGGCTCACAGTTCTCGGTATTCTATTCACCCAGGAGGTACGAAGATGTACCGTGATTTTAAGCAGCACTACTGGTGGAGGCGGATGAAGAAAGACATTGTTCAACATGTGGCAAGGTGTCTTAATTGTCAGCAGGTTAAGTACGAGCATCAGTGGCCAGGAGGCTTGTTTCAGCAGATGCCCATTCCTCAGTGGAAATGGGAGCGTATCACTATAGACTTCGTGGTTGGGTTGCCTCGAACTTTGCGGAAGGATGATGCAGTTTGGGTCATTGTGGACAGATTGACCAAATCGGCACATTTCATTCCTGTGGCTACTACTTATACTACAGATATGCTAGCTCAAATTTACTTTCGTGAGATAGTCCGGTTGCATGGTGTGCCGGTGTCTATCATTTCAGATCGGGGTCCTCAGTTCACTTCGCACTTCTAGAGAGATTTGCACTGCGAGATGGGTACTCAGATAGACCCAAGTTCAGCATTTCACCCTCAGACTAATGGCCAGTCAGAGCGTACAATTCAGATTTTGGAGGATATGCTCAGGGCTTGCGTGATTGATTTGGGGGGTCAGTAGGATAAGTTCTTGCCTTTAGCGGAGTTTGCATACAATAATAGTTATCAGTCCAGCATCAAGATGGCTCCATTTGAGGCTTTATATGGTCGGCGATGCCGTTCTCCGATTGGGTGGTTTGAGCCTGGTGAGGCCAAGTTATACGGTTCAGATCTGGTCAGAGATGCCTTGGAAAGGGTGAAGATTATTCAAGAGAGGCTCCGTAAGGCCCAGTCTAGGCAGAAGAGCTACGCAGATCAGCGGGCACGTGATGTTGCATTCATGGAGGGAGATAAGGTCATGTTGAAGGTTTCGCCGATGAAGGGCGTTATGAGATTTGGGAAGAAAGGCAAGCTGATCCCCAGGTTTATAGGTCCTTTCGAGGTGCTGAAGCGGGTTGGAGAGGTTGCTTATGAGCTTGCTTTGCCTCCAGCCTTATCAGGAGTTCACCCAGTATTTCATGTATCTATGCTTCAGAGGTATCACGCCGACTTATCGCACGTGGTTGATTACAGCACTATCCAGTTAGATGAGAAGTTGGGCTTATAGGAGGAGCCAGTTGAGGTCTAAGATAGTTTATGCGGTTAAGGTCCAGTGGAGGGGACAACCAGTTGAGGAGGCTACTTGGCAGTCCGAGCAGGACATGCAGAGCAGATATCCACAGCTATTCAGCACTCCAGGTACGATTCTAGTCCCATTCGAGGACGAACGTTTATTTAAGAGGGGGAGAAAGTAACGACCCAGCCGGTCATTTTGCGTATCAGGGTCCCGTTTCCTTAAATGAAACCTTCCATAGAGGCTATTCGTGCTTTATGACTCGCGGGAGCGGGTGGTCCGAGATTTGGGAATGATTTGGATGGTTTAGGAACACTTGGCTCCTTAAAATTGGCCTATTTGGCCAAGTTTGACTTCGGTCAACATTTTGAGCAAACGACCTCGGAATCGAGTTCTGACAGCTCCAGTAGCTCCGTATGATGATTTTGGACTTGGGCATATGTTCGGCTCGGGTTTCTGATGACCCGAGAGCATTTTGGCGGCCGAAAAGGAAATCAGGATTTCCTTAAGTTTAGAATTTGGCCTGGAACGGGACTTCATGCTATCGGGGTCCGAATGGAATTCTGGGACCGACAAAATTTGGGGTCATTCCGAGTAGTATAGACCTTTCCGGCGTAATGTAATGAATTCTAGAATTTCAAAGTTCTTAAGTTTGACTAATTTGGTTTTGGGGTTTGATTCTGAGTTCCGTTGTTGTTTTTCATGTTCCAGAAGTTCGAGCGTCACCGTATCATGAATACAGAATTGCTGGTGATTTTGGACGGGGTCCCGGGGGGCTTGGGGGGTAATTTAGACCCCCAAGAGCTAAGTTAGAAAAACCAGAAAATTCCTGTCTGGTTTCCTTCTCTGCGATCCCAAAGGAATAATTGCGATCGTAGAGAGGGATTTCTTCTGGGCTAAATTTTGTTCTCTGCGATCGCAGACATCACCCTGCGATCGCAGACCCCACTCCTGCGATCGCATAAGCCTAACTCCCCACTCTCCGCGATCGTAGGCCACATCTATGCGATTGCATAGCGTCGTTTGGGGCCCAGGACCATTTGTTCTCCGCGATCGCAGACCTACAACCGCGATCGTAGTGGTCCGGCAGCTTGGTCTCTGCGATCGCAGGCCTGATGCCGCGATCACAGTGAATGTTTTCCTGGGCGGTATTTAAATGCTCAATTACGGGTTGTCTTCCTTATTAGTCATATTTTCCCTCCATTAGAGAGCACCCAAGGTTGAAGAACACCTCCCACAACCACCCACTGAAGAGGTAAGCAATTCTCTCCTATTTCTCACGATTATGCATGAAATATAGCGGGTTAATTCATAAAAGAAACAAAAATCATGAAATTTGGTAGAAATTCTTAGGGCTTTGATAACTAGTGAATTAACCCTTTTTTATCCATGAACTCCTAAATAAATTATGTAATTACGATCCTTGGGCTTCGGGTAATTCATTCCTTCGAGAATTTTCAAAATCCGAACGCGTGGGCCTGACGTCAAAATTTCAAAAACCTTCAAGAATACTATATTTTTTGATTTCTTGTTAATTCTTATTCTTGGAGCATAAATTGATTCGATTATGCTATGTTTGGCTAGCTGTGAGCTGTCGAGGGTAGTTTCAGAATTTCGGGCGCATATTTTTATCCGGTCCTTGGTCCGATGAGTGCTTTTATCGAGGTGAGTCTCCTTTCTAACCTCGTAAGAGGGAAATTGTCCCTCTAGGTAGCCTTGTCTGCTATGTGATCTTGTTTGGGGGCTATGTACGCACCGAGTGATGAGAGTCCGTACGTAGTGGCTATTACTGCTTCGTCTGGGTTGCTAGGACACAACATGCTCATTGTTTTCCCCTGTTGTAGCATAGACATGACTTGTATACTTGTGTGACTGGTATTGTTGTCTTTGAACGTTGTGATACTTGGCTACAATTTTGTTTACATCCTGCTTACCTTACGACTGTTGGACTTTAGTGAGTATCGAGTCGACCTCTCGTCACTATTTCTTCGAGATTAGATGGGATACTTTCCTGTCCGCTCCTACCTGGCTGGCTGGCTGGCCCAGCCGGGTTACCTGTAAATAAATAACAAGCATATACTGTGCATAATATAAACATGATGCAAGTTCCCGTTGGACTATGAATGTTGTCTTTGGACAATTGAGGATGATGTTCTTAGACCATGATGTCCCGGGCCATGAATCGCTTGGTGCGGGATTCGCAGGCTATGAAATGATGTTCTCGGGCCATGAGGATGGTGCCTCCGAACCATGGTGCCTTTGAATAATGATATGCAAGTTAAATAAAGAGATCCTCGAGCCATGAAATGATGTTCTCGGGCCATGGAGATGGTGCCTCTGAACGATGACGCCTTTGGACAAGTTGGCGATATTATGCAATGCAAGAATAAAGTGCAGGAGAGGTATCATAGACCTCGGAAGGCAGAATGGTAGCCTTATGCAATGCAAGAAATAAATGTAGGAGAGGTAGCGTAGAACCTCGGAAGGTTGAATGGTAGCCTTATGCAATGCAAGAATAAAGTGCAGGAGAGATAGCGTAGACCTAGGAAGGTTGAATGGTAGCCTTATGCAATGTAGAAAATAAATGCAGGAGAGGCATCGTAGAACCTCGGAAGACAGAATGGTAGCCTTATGCAATGCGAGAAAATGTAGGGAGACAATGCTTAGTCTCGGAAGGCAGAATAGTAGCCTTATGCAAATATGCGAATGCAGGGGAGGTAGAGCTTAACCTCGGAAGGCGGAATAGTAGCCTTAAGCAATGCAAGAAAATGAAATAACAGTAAGAGTTCTTAGCTGATGATAAATTTTGGTGATATGATTGTTGTGAATGAAGCGTTGTTTGCGACAATAGTAAACGTCGGCATATACGATGAGTTCGAGAGCGTATCCTTGAGAAGTATGCGTCTTGCAGGGATAATAGGATGTTTTGGGCTTTCGCCGTATTTGTGCCTGCATCCAAAGAAAAATCGTGAGTTCTGTAAAAGGGAGGGTTAGTTCGTATCCCCGCTGGCTCGGCTTGGCCTATCTGCTTTATAATGATAACTTTGTTGTACCATGGGGGTAGCATTGCTAAGAAAGTTGTTTTGGGTAGTAAATATGCATGGTTTTATAAAAGATAACATACAATTAAAAACAAATTTCTTATGATGAACCGACGACCACGACGCGGTTCAAGACATTGCAGCCTCTCTTGCTACGGTATTTTGAGGGTCCTCCTAAAAATTCTGCCCCAGTTTGATAGGTGAATGCGTCTGGCTGCTGCTTGTGCGGCGACCGGCTGAACTTGCTTCGGAATTTCGAGGTTCCTCCTCAAAATTGTGCCCCAGTTTCCATTCGTGGGGAAAATGAAATTTTTATTAAAATGTGACAGAACCCATAGAGCTGCCTACGTATCCCCTCTTAACAGGAATCAAGTCAGGCGTAGTTCAATTAGACTCTGACCTTCCCATCTTTCTTTGGTACAGGGACAATGTTGGCTAACCATGTAGGATATTCGACCACCCGGAGAACCCCGTCGTTGATCTGCTTGGTGACCTCTTCTTTGATATTCAAGCTCATGTCTGGTTTGAACTTCCTGAGCTTTTGCTTCACTGGTGGGCATGTTGGATCGGTTGGCAGCTTGTGGGCCACAATAGATGTACTGAGGCCAGTCATGTCATTATATGACACGGCAAATATGTCCTCATCCCCTTAAGAATTCCGTATATTCCTTATTTTCTGACGGCGACAGATGAATGCTGATGCGTGTTTCTTTGACGTTCTCTGCGTTTCCCAGGTTGACGACCTCACTCTCATCCAAGTTAGACTTAGGTCTATTCTCAAAGTTCTCGACCTCTTTAATAATATCCTTGGGTATATCATCCCCGTCTGACTCAGAATCCGTTTGTTGTGTTGCCTTGTTGCATGTCACAGTCGTCGGTTAATCAAGATAAGTAATAGTAATGCTGTGTAAATAAAGTAACGGAGAGGAAAACAGTAGCAAGTAAATATACAATTTATAAAGAAACTGGAAATGCTTTGATAAATTAAATAATTGTTTAAACATGGGAGCTCTTTCTTGCAGAAATTAAAATGCGAAAAGCAGAAAATTCTTTAAATAAATAAACTATAAAGAAATGCGTGTTTCGTTAACCTTGCTACCCCGAGGCTCGACGGGCTTTGGTTGTCCTAACGGACCAATTGTTGAGATATGATCCCTTGCTCACGACCTGTATGGAAGGGCCTTCCTCCCCTCCTCTTCAAGAATGACATAGCAGTCTATATCCTCATCATCTAGAAATAGATCCCTCATTGCCGCTAGCGCTTCCTCCTCGTTTGTACCATATATGATGTCAGCCGGCTAGAAAGTTTGCTCTATGTGGGGTATTGGCTGCTCCAATAGGTAGTAGGGGCCGCGCCATGGTGGCGACCAGTTCCTGAATTCCTTCCAAGTGTACTCATACCCCAGACCAAAAGTGGCATCGTGCTTCTTGAGTGTTATTGGCTTTGTTATTCCTTGGAGATTTTTACTGAGCCCTTTACCTGACTCGTACCCTTGCCAGTTCAAATGCTTTTGGTCTTACTGTCCCATCACTTGTCCTTGTTAATGGCGTTAACACGTTCAACGTTGTGGTAGATTTCTCCACCCAACTTCCTCCTTCCATCGATGACCGAAAAGGTCTGGCGACCGTAGATATGGTTGCTACCGTCGCCATGAATGATTACCTCTTGGTGATTCCATTCAAACTTCACAGCTTGGTGTAAGGTTGATGCCATGGCCTCTGCAGCGTGGATCCAAGGTCGTCCCAACAGTAAGTTGTAGGATGCAAGCACATCTATCACTTGGAAATCTACATCGAACCAAGTTGGTCCCATCTGTAAGCACAAGGTGATTTCTCCCATGGTGGACCTCTGCGAACCATCGAAGGATTTTACGTTGATCTCTCCTTCCTTTATCTCATGTAGACTTTTGCCCAATTTTTTGAGCGTGACCAGCAGACAAATGTTGAGTCTAGAACCCCCATCAATTAGGATCCTTGTGATGAAATGATCCTCACATTGTACCATGATGTGTAGTGCTCTATTATGTCCTAATCCTTCGGGCAGTAGCTCATCTTCATGGAAAGTGATCTTGTGACTTTCTAGTACCTAGCCTACCATGTTGGCCATTTCCCCACTGGTGATATTGTTGGGCACGTATGCTTCACTCAGCACCCTTAGCAAAGCATTCATATGTGTTTCAGAGTTCTGTAATAGGGAGAGGATGGATATTTGAGCTGGTTTTTTGTTCAACTTGTCGAGGATTGAGTATTCCTTGGCTTGTATTTTTCTCCACTGATCATCTGAACCTGTTTCAATGATGGGGGGATGATTGTTGGCCTGCTTGCTAGACTCGGCCAAATGTTCAGGGGTATAAACTCTGCCAGTTCCTGTGCAGCGATGGCTTCTTCAGACTTGCCTTTACCTTTCCTCCTTGCTTTAGCGGTATTGTCCCACGGAATAGCGTTTGAGTAAAAGGGTGCCGTTATTGACATTGCCACTGGAATAGGTGTAGTCATTCTTATTCCTGCCGGAGTATATGTTATTGATGGACGGACTGCAACTTCGAGCGGTCATTCAAACTCAATTTCAATCGGCACTGGGGCCTTTTCCTTTGCGGGTGGTCTCGATTCAAACTCAAGTGGAATGGACATGTTTACCTCAGCTTCCTCAGATGGCTGCATCTGGACCATAATCGGATTAAGAGTAATGGCAGGCTTCTTCGGATCACCCTCTGCAATCAGCCCAATCGATCCCTCGGGATCCCAGTCATTATCAACCTCAATCATGTGGACACCACCCTTATGGTCAGGCAACGGATTATTGCGAACATTATGAGCAGGGTCCTTGGCTACAATGATCTTGTTATCTATGAGGGTCTATATCTTGTCCTTCAAGGAACGACATTCCTCGATGGTGTGTCCCTTCATGCCGGAGTGGTAAGCACAGGTTTTGTTTGGGTTGACCCACTGAGAAGGGTTCTCAGGGGCAACAACGGGAATAGGTGTGACATAATCGGCGGCTTTGAGCTTTTCGTATAATTGGTCAATGGGTTCAACTATGGTGGTATACTATTTTGGTGGACGGCGGTCAAAGTTTGGGCGAGGTCTTGGGAAGTTTCGGCGATTAGGTGGTGACTGGTAGTGAGAAGGTTGGGAATTGTAAGCATTATAGACGAGAGCTGGTCGGGAGTATCTGGGCGAGGTAGGCTGATATGTGGGTGGTGGAGCTTGGTAGGTGGGTGAGGGTGTTGGGTATTGAAGTGAGGGTGCTTGGTAGCTTGGAGCTAGTTGGTACGTGAAGGAAGATACGGGGTATACTTGGTATTTGGGAGGGGACTTGGCTTGCTGTGCCACCATCACGGCTCCTACATCCCTTTTCTAGGACATACCCCCGGATTGAAGAGCTTTATTGGTAGCCTGTAAAGCTTCAAAATTAGTAACTATACCGTTTTTGATACCTTCCTCGATTCGCTCTCCCAGCTTGATGATATCAGAAAACTTGTGCCCCTCAACCATCATCAGCTGCTCATAGTATTGAGGATCCTGAGCTCGTACAAAGAATTTCTTCATTTGTTCCTCTTCCAAGGCCGGTCTGACCTTGGCGGCTTCTGACCTCCAACGAGTAGCATACTCGCGAAAGGTCTTTGTTGGTTTCTTCTTTAAGTTCTGGATGTAGAATATATCTGGTGCATTCTCCGTGTTGAACCTGAATCTATCCATGAAGTCTGTAGCCATGCTCGCCCAATTGGTCCATTTCTTTGGATCTTGGTTGATGTACCAGGATAGTGCATCTCCTTTTCCCACGTCGACCAATTTGTCGTAGTAAGTCCTCAGATGGACTCTTGGGTCACTAGTACCATCGAACATCTCGAACTTAGGAGGTTTGTACCCCTCGGGCAGTTCGACATCAATCTGTATGCAAAGATCCTCATAGTTCAACCCCTCAATCCCTTTAACGCCTTCGATGCCCTGAACTCGGTTGGTCAATTTCTTGAGTTCCTCGGCCAGATTCCTGATGAGCCTATCCTTCTCGTCGGACTCATGGGTATGCGGTGTGGAATGCGCTACAGTTTACACATAAATGGGATTATCGTAAGCTTGGAAGTGGTCTCTTGTCTGATCATGGAGAGGCGGAGTGTTGTGGTGACATGTGTTGCGTTGTGCTGGTGGAACTGGATCTTTTGGATGATTTGGTTGTTTGGGGATGTTTTGTGGTAAAGTGGGATTCGTAGCATTTGGGAAGTGAATGTCTGGGACGTTGAGGGAGAATGATAAGTGGGCCAAGTTCTTGACTTGATCAAGTTCCTCTTTGAACTTTAGCAGCTTCTTCTCTAGTGGAGACATACCCTCCTGCAGAACTTGAATACCTAAACCATCAATGATCTCAACCTGTTCATCCTCGTTGTCTTTTCTGGTACCGCTTGTATCTGCCATCTTAGTTTTGCCCTTGTTTTTCCCTTTAGGAGGACTTGGAGGAGGAGTATGAGGAGGGCTGTCACAACCCGATGTAACGACCCAGCCGGTTGTTTTGCGTATTAGGATCCCGTTCCCTTAGATGAATCCTTCCTTAGCAGCTATTCGTGCTTAATGACTTGCGGGAGCGGGTGGTTCGAGATTTGGGAATGATTTGAGTGGTTTAGGAACACTTGGTTCCTTAAGGTTGGCCTATTTGGCCACGTTTGACTTCGGTCAACATTTTGAGGAAACGACCTCGGAATCGAGTTCTGACAGCTCCAATAGCTCTGTATGATGATTTCGGACTTGGGCATCTGTTCGGCTCGGGTTTTCGATGATCCGGGAGCATTTCGGCGCCCGAAATGGAAATCAGGATTTCCTTATGGTTGAAATTTGGGTTGAGACTTGATTTTATTCTATCGAGGTCTGAACGGAATTCCGGAACTGGGAATAGTTCGGTATAGTCATTTATGATTTGTCTGCAAAAATTGATGTCATTCCGAGTAGTATAGGCTCGTTCGGCGCAATGAAGTGAATTCTTGAATTCTTAAGTTCTTAAGTTGATTCAATTTGGTTTGGGGTTGAATTTTGAGTTTTGTCATTGTTTTTCATGTTCCGAAAGTCCGAGCGAGTCCGTATCATGAATGCAGACTTGCCGGTGCTTTTGGACGGGGTCCCGAGGGGCTCGGGTATGTTTTAGACCCCCGGGAGCTAAGTTAGAAAAACCAGAAATTTTCTATCTGGTTTCCTTCTCTGTGATCGCAGGAGGAGGGTTTCGATCGCGGAAAAGGATTTTTCTGGGCTGCTGGTTGTTCTCTACGATTGCAGTCTTCCCCTTGCGACCGCATAGGTCTGGGTTCCAAAGCTTCGCGATCGCAGTCCTTTCTCGCGAAAGCACTGAGTCACAGCTGGGCCGGGAAACTTTGTTCTTCGCGGTTGCAGGACCTCTGCCGCGATCGCAGAGGTCAGGGGAGTTGGTCTTCGCAATCGCAGGACCCCTGCCGCGATCGCAGAGGTCTGGCCGATTGGCCTTCGCGATCGCAGGCCTCAGGTCGCCATCGCATAGAAGCTGCAACTGGGTAGTCTCTTTTAAAAGCGGGACTTAGCCAAAATTCTTCATTCCAATCTTCTTCCTCAAGGTTTTAGAGAGCATTTCAAGAGGGTTTTCCACCATTATCATCAAGGTAAGTTAATTCCTTAGTTTTCATGATTCTAATATCAATTCCTTATGAAATTCTCTTCTAATTATCCTAAAAATTCATAGAAATTGATAGATATTTAGGGATTTTGGGAAAATTATGAATTACTCATTGTTGCCATGAATTCTAGCAAGAACTTGCATAATTATGATCCTTAGACTTCGGGTAATGGGTTCCTTCAAGAATTTTCGAAATCCGAACGTGTGGGCCCGGGGTCGAATTTCCGAAAACCTTCAAGAATGCTAAATTTTGGAATTTCTTGTTAATTCTCCTTCTTTGGACTGAAATGGATTCAATTATACCATGTTTGGCTAGTTGTGAGCCGTCGAGAGTAGATTTCGGAGATTCGGGCGCATCCTTGATCCGAGGGGTGATATCGTCACGAGGTGAGTCTCTTTTCTAACCTTGTAAGAGGGAAATTGTCCCTATAGGTGTTCTATGTGTTGTATGTTTGTATTTGGGGGCTACGTGCATACCTTGTGACGAGAGTCCGTACGTAGCGATTACTATTGTTATGTCCGAGTAGTGTAGGACCACAACATGCCATGTATTATGCCTTAAAGTGAAGTATATGCTTAAATTCATGCTTGATATACTACTGTCTCCTTGAGTTTTCATTTACTTAATAATTGGGAAGGATTGTGATGAATTGAACTTTACATTTGTGTGTGCATGATAGCCGCCTCATAATTTACATTATGAGTGCGACATATGGTTTCCTTCACTCTTACAGGAGCGGGCCGTGCGCCACGACGGATTTATAGTGCAATCACAGTACAGGCCAGTCGATCCCCGGCAATGCACATGGATATATTTTAGAATGCACTTATGGTACGGGTCGGTCGATCCCCGATATTGCATGGAAGAAGTTACATTATGATACGGTGTGGTTACATTGATAGACGCACTTATGGTACGGGCCAGTCGATCCCCGGCAGTGCATAGTTGGACCCTTGGTAAGCATGCACTCATGGTACGGGCCGGTCGATCCCCGGCAGTGCATAGATCTTCTTGATATGATTACATTATAAGCATACACTCATGGTACGGGCCGGTCGATCCCCGGCAGTGCATAGATCTTCTTGATATGATTACATTATAAGCATACACTCATGGTACGGGCCGGTCGATCCCCGACAGTGCATAGCTATTCTTCCTCCTGAATCTAGCCGGTTGCTTTACACTTATGTGCGCATGACTGTTTGGTGTTGAATTCCTAATTTATGACTTGACAGGTGGATAGGAAAAGAGACAGGGAAGTTGATACTTCTTTCGATATTTATTTGGAAACTCTGTATTCTCTTTACAATTGTGGTGCATTGTTTACATGTCTACTGCTTTCCTTACATCCTGTGTTACATTATTACTGTTGGACCTTAGTGAGTATCGAGTCGACCTCTCCTCACTACTTCTTCGAGATTAGACGGGATACTCACTGGGTACATATTTATATATGTACTCATGCTGCACTTTCTTTTCTTCTGTACTTGACTGTACAGGTCCGGAGGCTGGTATTTCGGATTATCAAGCCGGGGCTAGGTATTGACTGACTGACTATACTTCACGGTGAGCTGCTCCTCTTGGTGACTTCCTGGAAGCACCCTGGAGTTTTCTTTTGTCATATTCTCTGTCTATTTCATTCAGACTGAGACTTTGTATATATTTTAGTCATTGTATATTCAGTAGTTACCCGTGACACTAGTTCCTGGCACATATGTAGTGTATATTTTGGGTTGTACATATGTTATGCGACATGCCTATTGGTTGATTTTCTGCACTTGTAGTTTTATTTCACATCACCCGCCATTATTATGTTTATATCTATTTAAAATTGTTAAAAGATGAAATTTGCGTAACTGGGAATGGTAACACTTAGTGTTTCTATATTGGCTGGCCTAACCTCGCTGTTGGGCACCATCGCGAC
Organism: Nicotiana undulata; assembly: GCA_005239495.1. NCBI lineage: Eukaryota > Viridiplantae > Streptophyta > Magnoliopsida > Solanales > Solanaceae > Nicotiana > Nicotiana undulata. The sequence goes on along the minus strand of ML292423.1, from coordinate 14,055 downwards.
CTGAATCGAGATTTGGGTCGTGACAACGTGGTATCAGAGCCTTAGGTTCAAGTAGTCTCATGAGTCACGGGTAGACTCAGTAGAGTCTTGCGGATCGGTACAGAGACGTCTGTACTTATCTTCAGGAGGCTATAGGGTGTTAGGAAACTCCTTTTGATTCATATCCTATCGTGCAGCTGATGATGTACTCAAATTTGATCTTCTACTCTCTCACAGATGGTGAGGACGAGTGCTTCACATGTTTCTAATCCAAGGGAGGCTTCTACCCCCGCCGTTCGAGGCCGTGGTAGAGTCAAGGGTAGGGCTCCTGTTCGTGGTAGGGGGCGAGGGCGTCCCAGAGCTGTACCGGTTGCGCCGATTGAGGATCCGTATATTGTGGAGCAGGATGAGCTGCCTCCACTAGCTCCAGCACCAGCTGATTTTATGATGGTGCCGAGCTTCCAGGAGGTCATGGGCCGTATGTTGAGATTTATGGATACCATGTCGCAGGCGGGTATACTTCCATCAGATCCTGCTACTTCTCAGGTAGGAGGGGGAGTACGGACCCCTACTTCTCAGGCTACGTGACCGGCAGCGGCAGCACATCGTACTCCAGATACACCACCCGTGATTGGGGTTCAGCCTGGGGTAGCAGTACCAGAGCCCAGGACAGTTGCAGAGGGGGACCAGCAGAAGATGCTTGATAGATGGACCCGACTTTGCCCGCGACCTTCGGGGGAGAGCGAGGTGAGGATGCGCAGGATTTTATTGACCGGTGATGGGACAGACTGCACAATATGAGGATATTAGAGTAACATAGGGTAGACCTCACCACATTTCAGCTTGAGGGTAGAGCTCGCCGTTGGTGGCAGTCATATGTTCTTAGTAGGCCAGCGGATTCTCCTTCTGTCACTTGGGGTCAGTTCACTCAGCTATTCTTGGATAGGTACATTCCGCCGTCTGAGAGGGAGGAGCTTCGGGGCCTGTTTGAGAGATTGGAGTAGGGACAGATGTCTATGACGGATTATGAGGCAAGGTTTTCAGAGCTATCTTGCCATGCTCTCATGATATTGCCCACTGATGCAGAGAGAGTCTGACAGTTCGTGGCAGGCTTACATCCAGGCATCAGGACCTCCATGGCAAGAGAGGTTGAGTTGGGTACCCCCTACCAGTTTGTAGTTGAGATAGCTCGACGGATTTAGGGTTACCGTGCGAGGAGTAGGGAGAAGGGTCAGCAGGACAAGAGGGCCAGGTTTGCAGGTGACTTCAGGGGTGCTCCAGCCAGGGGCAGGGGTCAGTTCGGAGGTAGTCAGTTCAGCAGGCCTTCCTATTCAGCACCTCCACTACCTCCTAGGGTTGTTCCAGCCAGGCCTCTGTTTAGTGCCATGCTAGAGTGCTCTTATCATCCTCCAGCTATCCAGAGTGCACCCAGCGGTTAATCCAGCCGTTAGAGATCCTCCGGTTCCTATTTCAGTTCCATGCCAGATGATTCTTACCGCCCTCCGGCTATTCAGGGTTCTTCTTCTTCTTCAGGACAGCAGGCTACGACGCCTAGAGGTTGTTTCGAGTGTGGGGGAGATGGGCCACATGATCAGGCAGTGTCCCAAGTATCGGGGCAAGGCCGTGCAGCAGAGTCACCAGCCTATGATTTCAGCACCTGCAGCACGACCACCTAGAGGTGGGGGTCAGGTTGGCAGGGGCCGTCCTAGAGGGGGAGGCCAGTCAGGAAGGGGTCAGTCAGCTCCAGCTCGTTCTGGGGGAGCTCAGTCATCGGGTGCTTCAGCCAGATTCTATGTTATTGCGGCTAGATCTGACGTAGTGGCCTCAGACGCCGTGATTACAGGTATCATCTCAGTTTGTGGTAGAGAGGCTTCAGTGCTATTCAATCCAGGATCCACCTATTCATATGTTTCAGCATTATTTGCTCATTTTCTGGATATTCCTCGTGAGTCTTTGGGTTCTCCCTTGTATGTGTCCACTCCTGTCAACGACTCCGTAGTGGTAGACCGGGTCTACCGATCTTGTGTGATTGCTTTCTGTGGGCTTGAGACCAGAGCCGACATGTTATTGCTTGATATTGTTTATTTCGAGGTTATTTTGGGCATGGATTGGCTATCTCCTTATCATGCTGTATTGGATTGCCATGCCAAAATAGTTACATTAGCCATGCCTGAGTCGCTGAGGTTAGAGTGGAGGGGTTCTTCAGTTAGTGCCTTCAGCCGGGTCATTTCCTTCATGAAAGCTCGGTATATGGTCGAGAAGGGGTGTTTAACCTACTTTTCTTATGTGCGGGACACCACCGCCGAGTCTCCTACCATCGATTCAGTGCCTGTCGTTTGAGAGTTTACGGATGTGTTTCCTTCAGACCTTCCAGGCATGCCTCCAGATCAAGATATAGATTTCTGCATTAATTTTGCTCTAGATACTCAGCCTATTTCTATTCCACCGTATCGTATGGCACCTAAGGAGCTAAAGGAGTTGAAGGAGCAGCTTGAGGAGTTGTTGGCCAAGGGGTTTATCAGGCCGAGTGTGTCGCCGTGGGGTGCTCCAGTCTTATTTGTAAAGAAGAAGGAGGGGTCCATGCGTATGTGCATTGATTACCGCCAGCTGAATAAAGTGACCATCAAGAACAAGTATCCCCTGTCGCACATTGATGATTTGTTTGAACAGTTGCAGGGGGCTCGAGTGTTTTCTAATATAGATCTGAGATCGGGTTATCACCAGCTGAAGATTCGGGCTTCTGTTGTTCCGAGGAGTGCTTTTCGCAGCAGATATGGCCATTATGAGTTTCTAGTGATGTCCTTTGGCTTGACTAATGCCCCAGCAACATTTATGGACTTGATGAATAGGGTATTCAGGCCGTATATCAACTCCTTCGTTATTGTTTTCATTGATGATATATTGATCTACTCACGGAGCTTTGTTGAGCACGATCAGCATTTGAGATTTGTGCTTCAGACCTTGCGAGAACAGAGGCTATATGCTACGTTCTCCAAGTGCGAGTTCTGGTTGGAGTCTGTGGCATTTTTGGGGCACGTGGTGTCCGGAGAGGGTATCAAGGTTGATCCGCAGAATATTGAGGTAGTTCATAGTTGGCCACGTCCCACTTCAGCTTCAGAGATCAGGAGTTTTCTGGGTTTAGCAGGTTATTACCGTCGATTCGTGGAGGGATTCTCTTCTATTCCCGCTCCATTGACTAGATTGACTCAGAAGAATGCCCCGTTTAGATGGTGCGATGATTGTGAGGCGAGCTTTCAGAAGCTCAAGTCAGCATTGACGTCAGCACTAGTTCTTTCATTGCCTTCTTAGTCAGGGGTGTATACTGTATATTGTGACACCTCACGCGTCGGATTGGGATGTGTGTTGATGCAGGATGGAAGGGTTATTGCTTATGCTTCGCGCCAGCTGAAGGTTCATGAAAAGAATTACCCTGTGCAGGACTTGGAGTTGGCGGCAATAGTTCATACTTTGAAGATATGGCGACATTATTTGTATGGTGTATCTTGTGAGGTCTATACTGACCACCGCAGCCTGCAGTACTTGCTTTAACAGAGGGACCTTAATTTGAGGTAGCGGAGATGGCTTGAGTTGTTAAAGGACTATGATCTCACTATTCTTTATCACCTAGGCAAGGCGAATGTAGTAGCATATGCTTTGAGCAGATGAGCAACGAGTATGGGTAGTTTGGCCTACATTGCAGCGGAGGAGAGACCTTTAGCCTTGGACTTTCAGTCCTTGGCCAATCGCCTGGTGAGATTGGACCTTTCATATCCTCGTCGAGTTCTGGCTCATGTGGTTGCTCAATCTTCATTATTGGGAGAGATTAAGGCTCGACAGTTTGATGATCCATGTCTGGCAGAGCTTTGGGATATGGTGGTCCAGGGAAGGGCCAAGGAGGTTACCATAGGCGAGGATGGTGTTCTGAGACTCCAGGGCCGATTGTGTGTTCCTGATGTAGATGGCCTAAGGGAGAAGATTCTAGCGGAGGCGCACAGTTCTCAGTATTCCGTTCATCCATGAGCGATGAAGATGTATCGTGATTTGAAGCAGCATTTCTGGTGGAGGCGGATGAAGAAGGATATTGTTCAGTATGTGGCCAGGTGTCTAAATTGTCAGCAGGTTATGTACGAGCATCAGAGGCCAGGAGTCTTGTTCCAGCAGATGCCCATTCCTGAGTGGAAATGGGAGCGCATCACCATGGACTTCGTGGTTGGGTTGCCTCGGACTTTGCGGAAGGTTGACGCGGTTTGGGTCATTGTGGATAGATTGACCAAATCAGCGCATTTCATTCCCGTGGCTACTACTTATACTACAGAGAGGCTGGCTTAGATTTACCTTCGAGAGATAGTCCGGTTGCATGGTGTACCGGTGTCTATCATTTCGGATCGAGGTCCTCAGTTCACTTCGCACTTCTGGAGAGCTTTGCACAGCGAGATGGGTACTCAGATAGACCTCAGTTCAACATTTCACCCTCAGACTGATGGTAAGCCAGAGCGTACAGTTCAGATTTTAGAGGACATGCTCAAGGCTTGTGTGATTGATTTCGGGGGTTAGTGGGACCAGTTCTTGCCTTTGGCAGAGTTTGCATATAATAATAGTTATCAGTCCAACATAGAGATGGCTCCATTTGAGGCTTTATATGGTCGATGGTGTCGTTCTACGATTGGGTGGTTTGAGCTTGGTGAGGCCAAGTTATACGGCACAGATCTGGTGAGAGATGCTTTAGAGAAGGTGAAGATTATTCAGGAGAGGCTCCGCACAACACAGTCTAGGCAGAAGAGCAACGCAGATCAGCGTGCACGTGATGCGACATTCATGGAGGGGGATAAGGTTATGTTGAAGGTTTCGCCGATGAAAGGCATCATGAGATTTGGGAAGAAGGGCAAGTTGAGCCCCAGGTTTATAGGTCCTTTCGAGGTGTTGAAGCGGGTCGGAGTGGTTGCTTATGAGCTTGCTTTACCTCCAGCCTTGTCAAGATTCCATCCAGTATTTCACGTATCCATGCTTCAGAGGTATCACGCCGACTTCTCGCACGTGGTTGATTACATCACTATTCAGTTAGATGAGAAGTTGGGCTACGAGGAGGAGCCAATAGCTATTATTGATAGGCAGGACCCCCAATTGAGGTCTAAGGAAGTTTGTTAAGGTCCAGTGGAGGGGCCAAACAGTTGAGGAGGCGACTTGGGAGTCCGAGAAGAACATGCGAAGCAGATATCCACAGCAATTCAGCACTCCAGGTACGATTCTAGACCCGTTCGAGAACGAACGTTTGTTTAAGAGGGGGAGAATGTAACGACCCAGCCGGTCGTTTTGCGTATTAGGATCCCGTTCCCTTAGATGAAGCCTTCCTTAGCGTCTATTCGTGCTTTATGACTAGCGGGAGCGGGTGGTTCGGGATTTGGGATTGATTTGAGTGGTTTAGGAACACTTGGTTCCTTAAGGTTGGCCTATTTGGCCAAGTTTGACTTCGGTCAACATTTTGAGAAAACGACCTCGGAATCGAGTTCTGACAGCTCCAGTAGCTTTGTATGATGATTTCAGACTTGGTATGTTCGACTTGGGTTTTCGATGACCCAGGAGCATTTCGGCGCCCGAAATGGAAATCAGGATTTCCTTATGTTTGAAATTTGGGTTGGGACGTGATTTTATGCTATCAGGGTCCGAACGGAATTCCGAGACCAGGAATAGTTTCGTATAGTCATTTATGATTTGTCTGAAAATTTGAAAAAATTTCGAGTAGTATAGGCTCGTTCGGCGCAATCAAGTGAATTCTAGAATTCTTAAGTTCTTAAGTTGATTCAATTTGGTTTGGGGTTGAATTTTGAGTTTCGTCGTTGTTTTTCATGTTCCGAAAGTCCGAGCGAGTCCGTATCATGAATGCAGACTTGCCGGTGCTTTTGGACGGGGTCCCGAGGGGCTCGGGTATGTTTTAGACCCCCGGGAGCTAAGTTAGAAAAACCAGAAATTTTCTATCTGGTTTCCTTCTCTGTGATCGCAGGAGGAGGGTTTCGATCGCGGAAAAGGATTTTTCTGGGCTGCTGGTTGTTCTCTACGATTGCAGCCTTCCCCTTGCGACCGCATAGGCCTGGGTTCCAAAGCTTCGCGATCGCAGTCCTTTCTCGCGAACGCACTGAGTCACAGCTGGGCCGGGTAACTTTGTTCTTCGCGGTTGCAGGACCTCTGCCGCGATCGCAGAGGTCAAGGGAGTTGGTCTTCGCAATCGCAGGACCCCTGCCGCGATCGCAGAGGTCTGGCCAATTGGCCTTCGCGATCGCAGGCCTTAGGTCGCCATCGCATAGAAGCTGCAACTGGGTAGTCTCTTTTAAAAGCGGGACTTAGCCAAAATTCTTCATTCCCATCTTCTTCCTCAAGGTTTTAGAGAGCATTTCAAGAGGGTTTTCCACCATTATCATCAAGGTAAGTTAATTCCGTAGTTTTCATGATTCTAATATCAATTCCTTATGAAATTCTCTTCTAATTATCCTAAAAATTCATAGAAATTGATAGATATTTAGGGATTTTGGGAAAATTATGAATTACTCATTGTTGCCATGAATTCTAGCAAGAACTTGCATAATTATGATCCTTAGACTTCGGGTAATGGGTTCCTTCAAGAATTTTCAAAATCCGAACGTGTGGTCTTGGGGTCGAATTTTCGAAGACCTTCAAGAATGCTAAATTTTTGAATTTCTTGTTAATTCTCCTTCTTTGGACTGAAATGAATTCAATTATACCATGTTTGGCTAGTTGTGAGCCGTCGAGAGTAGATTTCGGAGATTCGGGCGCATCCTTGATCCGAGGGGTGATATCGTCACGAGGTGATTCTCTTTTCTAACCTTGTAAGAGGGAAATTGTCCCTATAGGTGTTCTATGTGTTGTATGTTTGTATTTGGGGGCTACGTGCGTACCTTGTGACGAGAGTCCGTACGTAGCGATTACTATTGTTATGTCCGAGTAGTGTAGGACCACAACATGCCATGTATTATGCCTTGAAGTGAAGTATATGCTTAAATTGATGCTTGATATACTATTGTCTCCTTGAGTTTTCATTTACTTAATAATTGGGAAGGATTGTGATGAATTGAACTTTACATTTGTGTGTGCATGATAGCCGCCTCGTAATTTACATTTCGCGAGCGGCATATGGTTTCCTTCACTCTTACAGGAGCGGGCCGTGCGCTACGGCGGGTTTATAGTGCACTCACGGTACGGGCCGGTCGATCCCCGGCAGTGCACAGGGATTAATTTGAGAATGCACTTATGGTACGGGCCGGTCGATCCCCGGCAGTGCATGGACGAAGTTACATTATGATATGGTGTGGTTACATTGATAGGCGCACTTACGGTATGGACCGGTCGATCCCCGACAGTGTGTAGTTGGACTCTTGGTAAGCATGCACTCATGGTATGGGCCGGTCGATCCCCGGCAGTGCATAACTCTTCTTGATATTATTACATTATAAGCATGCACTCATGGTACGGGCCGGTCGATCCCCGACAGTGCATAGCTATTCTTCCTCCTGACTCTAGCCGGTTTCTTTACACTTATGTGCGCATGACTGTTTGGTGTTGAAATCCTGATTTATGACGTGACACGTGGATGAGAAAAGAGACAGGGAAGTTGATTCTTCTTTCGATATTTATTTGGAAACTTTGTATTCTCTTTACAATTTGGTGCATTGTTTACATGTCTATTGTTTTCCTTACATCCTGCGTTACATTATTACTGTTGGACCTTAGTGAGTATCGAGTCGACCTCTCGTCACTAATTCTTCGAGATTAGACGGGATACTCACTGGGTACATATTTATATATGTACTCATGCTGCACTTTCTTTTCTTCTGTACTTGACTCAACAGGTCCGGAGGCTGGTATTTCGGAATATTAGGCCGGGGCTAGGTATTGACTGACTGACTATACTTCACGGTGAGCTGCTCCTCTTGGCGACTTCCTGGCAGCACCCTGGAGTTTTCTTTTGTCATATTCTCTGTCTATTTCATTTAGACTGAGACTCTCTATATATTTTAGTCATTGTATATTCAGTAGTTGCCCGTGATACTCGTGACACTAGTTTCTGGCACACACGTAGTGTATATTTTGGGTTGTTGGCTGTACATATGTTATGCGACATGCCTATTGGTTGAATTTCCGCACTTGTAGTTTTATTTCACATCACCCGCCATTATTATGTTTATATCTGTTTAAAATTGGTTAAAAGATAAAATTTGCGTAACTGGGAATGGTAACACTTAGTGTTTCTATATTGGCTGGCCTAACCTCGCTGTTGGGTGCCATCGCGACCTGAATCGAGATTTGGGTCGTGACACCCGAAATTCCACCTTCAGGCCGTGACTGTGTCTAACGTTGAACCCGCTAGACAAGCCAACGTGGTAAACTACACTAACATATTATCACGGAAATAATAGCATTTACTAGAACATATTATAATCCATAACGCGAAAGTAGATAAATTTTCAAACTAGGCGAAGCTAACAAAATACGATACGTTGCAAAAATTCCCAAAACCCAGAGTCACTACTCACGGACATGCTAACAGAGTGCTAAATACAAAGTCTGAAGAAAAATACATGAACTGTCTCAGAAAGACTAGGATAATTGTAAGACAGAATAGGGAAATGGAGATAGAGAAGACGCCAAGGCCCACGAACGTATGGGGGTCTACCTTGGAATCTCTGAGGTGCACTGTAGGATACTCCCTCTAGCGAAGTCCACAGGGTCCGGCCGCAGGATCTGCACAACAGTAAGAAGTGCAGGTGTAGTATCAGTACAACCGACCCCATGTACTGAGTCAGTGCCGAGCCTAACCTCGGCCAAAGTAGTGACGAGGCTAGACCTGATAACGATAATCTGCCTGTACAGTTCTACAAGATATAGCATAGACAAACGCATGAATAACCAGATAAGTATGGGATACGAGAGCAGTTAATGGGGGTAACAAGTGAGAGATAAGAACAATTAATTAACACATAGTAGAAAGCAAGAAAGCAAATTAACAAGAATGCTAATGTAACAAGTATAAATGCGAGCAATGTATATAATGGCACGGCATCACCCTTCGTGCTTTTACTCTCTTCCTCACAATGCGACGTATGGTATAAGATATTATAAATCATGACACAGCATCACCCTTCATGCTTTTACTCTCTTCCTCACAATGCAATGTATAATGTGAGGCAATATAAATCATGACACGACATCAACCTTCGTGCTTTTAATCAATGTGAATCATGGCACGACATCAACCTTCGTGCTTTTAATCAATGTGAATCATGGCACGACATCAACCTTCGTGCTTTTTCTCTCTTCCTCACTATGTATTTTATGACGTAATCAATGTAAATCATGGCACGGCATCACCCTTCGTGCTTTACACTCTTCCTCACCAAAACAATGACAAATCTCAAATGGCAAGGAATGTAGCATAGTGGAAATACACATCATAATCACCCAGCAAGGGGAGAATATCAGTCAATATCATAACAATTTCCCGGCAAGGGTCTCAACTATAACCAATCCTTTCAATTATATCTCTTAACAAACTGGGTCCTCAATCGAACCATCATATAACAAGTTTATCAACAAGGATTTTGAACAAACAATCAACTTCCAAGTAGAAACAATTTTCATAATACAATGAATATGGAAGTAATAACAAAAATTTCATCAAAATAGACTTACAACATGCTTTACACACAATGCATAGGTACTCGTCACCTCACCTATGCATTGAACATGATAAACATATAGCACATAGCACACAATACCTATTCCCTCACCAAAGTTAGGAAAGACACTTACCTCTGTCCAAGAATGGCAATTCAAGCCTCTAATACCGCCTTTCCTCTCGAATCCAACTCCGAATCGATAATATCTTGACATAATGGATTTATTAACATCAATAATTACTCAATAAACCAATTCCAAATCCTAATTATACATTTTCTACTATTCTTCCAAAAAGACAAAAATTCGACCCCAGGCCCGCATGCTCGAATGCTGAAAATTCTCAGAGGAATCACTCACCCATAGCCTAAGGATCATTAATATGAAGTTTCTACTTGAATTCATAGCATTAATTGGATAGTTCATCAAATCCCCAAAAATCCCATATACTACTCAAAACCTAGATTTTTCTAAGATTTAGTAGTTAATCCCCTTGACAATACATGAATTAAACTAGTAAAATAGAGTGAAATTACTTACCTTTACTAGAAATGGGTCGAGGAATGGTTTCTCAACCTCTTAAGACCCTTCAATGGAGGTTGGAATGGGTGTAAATGAGGGAAACCCGAGTTTTGACACTTAAATACAGGCTGCCTACAGGGGTTTCCGCACCTGCGAAGAAATGGCCGCACCTGCGGAAAAGGGCCGGGGGAGCTGGGTTCGCACTTGCGGTCCCATACCTGCGGTCCCGCACCTGCGGAAAAAGAACCGCACCTGTGGAACCTTCGCACCTGGGAGGCTGGGAAATCGCACCTGCAGTCACACCAGCAACAACTGCACCAGCAGTTGTTTTAGCTGGTTTTTAGCTCCGTTGGGGGTCCGGGAGGCACCTGGGCCCACCCGAGCCTCCGTCCAAAAATACTAACAAGTCCCAAATCATTATACGGACTTGCTCGAGCCCACGGAACACTCAAAACAACACTAAAACTCAAAATCACACCCCAAAACCCCTAAAACCATAACTTAAGAAACTTCAAGTTCTTGAATTCTATAAACATGCGCCAGACCGACCTATACGACTCGGAATGACATCAAATTTTGCAGACAAGTCATAAATGACATAACTGAACCATTCCCGGTCTCGAAATCACATTCGGAACTCGATAACAAGAAATCGCGTTCCAAACCAAATTTCAAATTCTATGAAAATCCTCAATACTTCATTAACTCTAGATTTCCCATTTTTGATCTGAAACCCGTCAAATCAAGTCCGTTCCGTACCAAATTTCACAAATAACTTAAATAACACATATTGAACCTGTTCCGAGCTCCGAAACCACAATACGGCCCGGCAACACAGGTCTCACATTGAGGTTCATTTTCATAAGCCTTTATTATTTTCAGAAAACAATTTTCTTTAAAAATTCATTTTTCGGACTTGGGTCCTCGGAATTCGATTCCGGGCATACGCCCAAGTACCATATTTTCCTACGGACCTTCCAGGACCGCCAGATCATGGGTCCGCATCCGTTTACCAAAAAATGTTGACCAAAGTCAACTTTATTCAATTAATTATCATAAATTCAACTCTTTATCAAGTTTCCACATAAAGGCTTCCCGGCTACGCGCCCGGGATGTGCACGCTAATCGAGGTGAGACTAAGGGAGGCTTTCGGGGCCTCAGAACACTGTCATAGTTAAGTTTACATAAGATGAACTTTTGGGTCATCACAATCTCCACCTCTAAAACAGACGTTCGTCCTCGAACGGACATAGAAGGGTACCTGAGTCTGGGAAAAGGTGGGGATATCGGCTTCGCATATCGGACACGGACTCCCAGGTCGCTGCCTCAACAGGCTGACCTATCCACTGAACACAAACCGAAGGATAACTCTTCGATCTCCACTGACGAACCTGCCGAGCTAATATGGATACTGGATCCTCCTCATACGATAAATCCTGGTCCTACTAGACACCGCTGAAATCAAGTACATGAGATGGATCCGCAATATACCTCCGGAGCATAGACACATGAAACACCGGGTGCACGACTGATAAACTCGGTGGCAAGGAAAGTCTGTAGGCCACCTCTCCTACCTTATCCAAAATCTTAAACGGACCAATGTAACTAGGGCTCAACTTGCCCTTCTTCTCGACCCTCAGCACGCCCTTCATAGGCGACACTCGAAGAAATACCCAGTCTCCTATCATGAATGCCAAATCTCGAACTCTGTGATCCGCATAGCTCTTCTACCTAGACTGAGTCGTACGAAGCCTATCCTGAATAACCTTCACCTTGTCCAAGACATCCTGAACTAGCTCAGAACCCAACAATCTAGCCTCTCCCGGCTCGAACCATCCAACTGGAGACTTGTGTGATTGATTTCGGAGGTCAGTGGGACCAGTTCTTGCCTTTGGCAGAGTTTGCATATAATAATAGTTATCAGGCCAGCATCCAGATGGCTCCATTTGAGGCTTTATATGGTCGGCGATGTCGTTCTCCGATTGGGTGGTTTGAGCCTGGTGAGGCTAAGCTGTATGGTACTGACATGGTCAGAGATGCTTTAGAGAAAGTGAAAATTATCCAGGAAAGGCTTCGCACAGCTCAGTCGAGGCAGAAGAGCTACGCAGATCAGCGGGCTCGAGATGTGGCATTTATGGAGGGGGATCAGGTTATGCTTAGAGTTTCACCGATGAAGGGCGTCATGAGATTCGGGAAGAAGGGCAAGTTGAGCCCTAGGTTTATAGGCCCATTTGAGGTGTTAGAGCGAGTTGGTGTTGTTGCTTATAGACTTGCTTTGCCTCCAGCGCTATCCGGAGTTCATCCAGTTTTTCATGTTTCGATGCTTCGGAGGTATCTCGCAGACTTCTCCCATGTGATCGATTATAGTACTATTCAACTAGATGAGCAGTTGAGCTATGAGGAGGAGCCTGTGGCTATTGTTGATAGACAGAACCGCCAGTTGAGGTACAAGACCGTTTCAGCGGTTAAGGTCCAGTGGAGGGGCCAACCAGTTGAGGAGGCGACTTGGGAGTCCGAGCAGTATATGGGATACAGATACCCACAACTATTCAGCACATCAGGTAATATTCTAGACCCGTTCGAGGTCGAACGTTTGTTTAAGAGGGG
>ML292422.1:3828-19836 GCA_005239495.1 Nicotiana undulata | reverse complement strand
AAAAAAGTTTAAAATAAAGTCTTTATTTAAAAAAAAAATTTTCAGTGGGTTAAATAAAAAAAAACCCCCCCCCCCCCCCAAGGGGTTTAAACAGATCGGCACGAGGCCCCAAACATGGCTTACAACCCAAATATATCAAAAACATTAAAATACTATTTATCATATGATTTAAAAGCAGCTTTGCAACTCGATAGTTGCCTCGGAAAGAACCAGTTTCAAATTCCCCAATTAGTGCACGCCACCCACTCATCATCCAGTGTGTACATCACTCCAAAACAGTGAAAAGATGCTAAGTCCGGGGTTTCATACCCTCAGGATAAGATTTAAAGTCATTACTTACCTCAGTCCGAGTAAAATCCTACTCCGCAATGCCTTTGCCTCTCAAATCAATCTCCAAATACCTTGAATCTAGCCACAATAATTCGATTTAGAAAATACAAAATATAGGAATTAATTTTATATGAAATTCTACAATTTCCATTAAAAATTTGAAATTGCACTCAAAATTTACTCATGGGGCCCACGTCTCGTAACTCGACAAAAATCACGAAATATGATCCCCAACCAATCACGGGTCCAACCATACAAATTTTACCAAAATCGGACAACAATTTGGCCCCCAAATCATTAAATCTATCCGAGAGGGTTTTCAAACTCTTCCAACTAAATTCACAGATTTAATACCAAAACTAGTAATGGATTCGGGTAATCTAACCAAAATTAAGTTAAGAACACTTATCCCGTTGTTTTCTCTGAAAATCTCCCGAAAATCGCCTCCCCCCGAGCTCCGATTTGGTAAAATGGAAAATGGGCGAAGTCCCATTTCAGAACTCAAAACGTTCTGTCCAAGGATTTTTCGTGTACTGTTCACGCGTGTTACTATTCACGCTACTGTTCACACAGTTGCGGGTATTGTTCACGCACCTGCGGAAAAAACACCAGCAAGCTGCCGAGAAATTCCAGCAGCTTTTATTCAAGTTTGAATTAATCCGTTAACCTTCCAAAACCCACCCGAGGCCCTCAAAATCTCAACCAAATATACCAACACGTTCCAAAATACAATACAAACTTAGTCGAGGCTTTAAACCACGCTAAACAACACAAAAATTTCGAATCGCGCCATGAATCGAATTATGAGTTTTTATATTTTCCAACTTGTATATTTTGCGCCGAAACATATCAAATCAATTCGGAATGACTTCAAATTTTGCACGCGAGTCATAAAGGACGTAACAGAGCTGTTCCAATTTTCGGAATAGAAATCCGACCTCGTTATCAAAATTTTACCCTTCGGCCGGACTTTTCCAAAATCTTATATTTTCCAACTTTCGCCAAAATGTGTCGAATTGTCCTACGGACCTCCAAATCCAAGTCCGAACATACGACTAAGTCCAAAATATCATACGAAGCTATTGACATCATCAATTCTCTATTTCGAGGTCGTTTTCTCAAAAGTCAACTCTCCGGTCAACTCTTTCTATTTAAGCTTCAAAGTGAGAATTTTTTCTTTAATTTAAATTTCGAATCTTCCGAAAACTAAACTTGACCACACAAGCGAGTCATAATACGTATTGCGAAGCTACTCGAGACCTTAAGTCACTGAACAGAGCATAAATTCTTAAAACGACAAGTCAGGTCGTTACAGAAGAGCTAGAGATATAGAGAATTTGCATTTCAATTGCGAAATTCCTTGTCAAATATCAAGATTCTTGTAGGCACTAAACAAACAGAAGTTGTTCATACGATTAAGAGACTATGTCACGAAGACATATTTATATATTTCAAGAAAAAAATTCCTAAAAAATATTGAAGGGTCCGCCCGCCCTAGCATGCGACTCTCTTAGGTTTAGGATGGATTGGCGATTTAAGGCCCATTCAGATGGAGGACCGGCCCGCACTAGTCCACCAAATTTAAAAGCTCGCAAAGCTTGAGTTGGATTGGAATGACCCGTTTTCACAGCTCTAGTTGACAACATATGAAAAATCCCTTGGTATATATTATCTTAACACCCTTCTTCTAAAACTATACTACCCTATTTATACTATAAATAAATTGCATCATTAGTTTCGGAAAGTAAGGATATACTATACTAAAGAAGCTTTGCCAACATGAAAATGTAAATGTAATGGGTTGTTGGTGGACCAAGAGGAGGAAAATCTGTGCATTAAGAATAATGGCTATAGTTTGTCAATAAATTAGGCTTAAAGGTTGTGAAAAAATAGAAATTTTAGGGGGCCGTAAACCGTCATTTTCTTACTAAAATTGACATCTGAAATTCATTTGTAAGGAGGGTGAACATCAATTTTTCACTCAAATGTTAAACTTTATACCGATGGTCTGCTTGAAGTATTACAGCTTAACTTCATAGTTGCAATACATTATAAATAGGTACTAACTAATCCCTAAGTAGCAACCTTTAAAATGGCTGTTTGTGTATAAAGTCATTTCTCCTTTTAGTCCACTAACATAAGTACTTATTCTTTGTAGTCAATGTAACAATTTCATGCAAGGAAAGACAGAGGGAAATGGACAAATTGGGCTTGAAGTTCAGTGGGCCCTACGTCATGACTTTTGTTGGGCCCATATACTAGGCTTCCCTAGCCCCACTTTATTGGTGTAATATGGCCCAACTCTGCCGTTTTATCCATTTTTGCTTTACTACATCTTTTGGTTTTGTTCATCTAGTATTTGTTTTTAATTTATCAAAAAGTAGAATTTGATCATCAAATGCTATAAAGTATCTTTCAAACCCCTACTTAACGTCAGCAACATTGTATAATACTTTTCTTGAAAAAATAAACTAATTTTGTATTATTTTCCTTCTTATTTATCGGACATGGAGACAACATTGGAACTCCTTTTGGCTATGTCCCTTTCTAATAATGTAAAAAAAAAAAAAACTTCTCTTCCATTACTTCATTATTTATTATTTTTCTTTAATTATTAATTACCAAATCAGAGTATTCAAATATTGTTGTGGCTGTTGCAGCTAAATGCCAATGCCATATATTGCAGGTCAAAGTAAAAAGCCATCAACAAAGGAACAATAGAAACATGATGATGCTTCTGTTTATTTGTTTATTACTTTTAGCGATTGAGAGACGGTGCCATTTAATTTTTTCCAGATTCTGAATCTCTTTACTAAGTATTTTTTTCCCCGCTAAATTAATCAGTACAACGATTTTTCTCATTAACAGATAATACATAAATTAGTATATAACTTATATAGGTTTTAGTTATGCAGGAATTAAAATCTAAGGTTAAATTGTTTTTTTATTATTATACAAAATTTTGGTATTTCGTTTCGTCCATGTTTAGTGTTCAAATTAATTTTTAAAACTTAAGGTTAAATTTCTTGGTTTGACTGAAATACAATATGCAAATAAGTATTCTGCCTTATACCCTGTTTATTCTCCAGCTTATTTTGAGAAGTGCTTTTGAAAAAAGTACTTTTGGAGAGAATGCAGTTTATGTTAGGCTATTAACTCTGAAAAGTACTTTTGAACAATAATTTATGTTTGGCCAAGTTTTTCAGAAAGTGCTTCAAATTACGAATAAGGACATGAATAGATTTACTTAATAGTTAATATTATAATAAATAAATAATCTCAAAAATTTGCCATTACATGCAATAATTATATCTTTTCATTTTATTTAAGTAAAATATGAAAATAAAATTTTAAAATACTTAATTATTTTAATATAAGTTAAATGTATATAAAATCATTCAACGTATAAAAACATTCACCCCTAAAGTCACGATATATTATAAAGCTATCCTAAAAATAATAAGAAATATTTATACATTAATATCCTAAGTATTAGGTTTAACCGTTATTTTGGTATATACTATATTTTGTTAAAGGTATTCTGAAGAAAGTCAAAACTGTTTTTGCTTATGCTTTTGGGAAGAAGCTAGGGATGGCAATGGGGCAGGGCGAGGGGGGTTTGGTAAAACCCACAAAAATGTCAACCCGCCCCGCCCCGCATAGTTATTTTTTCAGTTTTTAACCCGCCCCGCTCCGCCCTGCTTGGACCCCCCGCCCTGCCTCGCTTAATTTTTTTCTTCTTCTTTTTTCTCTAATTTCGTGTTTTGTTTCTATTTTCAATCATTGGTTTTCTAAAAACATGTTCATTACACCGGCATTCCTTGTAATGGGTCATAGCGAAGATTATCTTTACCTTCGTAATAATGTATATGATCTTTCAAAATAAATGGGTTACTATCATTTCCTATTACTAATACGATATATTGACTTTTGTAATTTTATTTTTGTGAGACTTATGCAAATTGGTTAATTATAAATCAAAATTGTATTCGTGCCAGTGAAGAAAAATATGAAATTGCAGTTGAGATGATTGCTTTGTTTCAAAAAAGATAAAATTCAAAATTGCCCCGCATTAAACCCACAACCCGCCCCGTTTTAAAATTTTTAAAAATTGTTTTAACCCGCCCCGTATCAAACAAAAACCGCCCCGCCTCGCCCCATTGCCATCCCTAGAAGAAACTACTTTTTTCTGTCTTTCAAAAAATGCTTCTGCTGTTCCCAAAAGCACTCCCCTCCCAAAAAAAGGCTTGGACAAACACCTAAAGTTAGGAAAAAAATATTTTTAGAAAAAACATTTTTGGCCTTTAGAGAAGCTTGACTAAACAGACTATTAATCTGTTTCAATTAGCCGTGGGCCGTGGCAAAATATCAATATACTTATTAAATATTAATTTGTCGGGATATAGCAAAGTCTATATTTTGAATAGGTAAAACCTATTTTAAAATTCTTCATAAGTTTAAAGCCACATAAACTAATATATTAGCTAAATAGTGTCAATTTTCTTTTGATATTTAAAGGTGTTATAAAAAATAATTGATGACCAGGGAATCATCTTTTTATATTTAAAAATAAACAAATATTAAGTAAGAATACCCAAGTCAATTTGAGAATAATTACAGAAGAGATTAGAAACTTTAATTCGATATAACAAAATTTAAGACCATATCTTTACTATAACTATTATAGAGATTACCGAATTTATGAATCATATTTATTTGTTAAAAAATTATTCTTATTGAGTAGTTATACCAAACTAATAGATGCTGAGTATACATATACTCTCTTTTTTCACAAAATCATTAATAACCCCATATTTTTATCTTATTAAGTTACTCAATTATGGTAAGTTAATGTTTTCATATTTTTTTATTAAATTACTTAATTAATGTAAAAGTTTCATCTGGTGTAAATACCATATGAGGAATTTTTTACTGATTTACTCTTTTCTTTGTCACGTCCGAATTACAAAAGGAAACCCAAAAAGTAAAAGGCATAAACCTTTTTAAACAAAACACAATGGTACCCAACAAATGTTAATAATTACGTTGTGTCACTAACCCACGATCTTTCTTCTGCAAATTCTGACACTATTTTTCCCACCATCTAAACCTCCCCTTCTTCAACCCCTCTACTCTCCTCGGGCCCCATCCATAAACCCTTTTGTCCTTTTTTCCCCTTATTTTTCAGACAAATCCAAATTACCACCGAGAAAACAAATTACACTAATTACAAAGAGAGTCAGGACAAAGCATTCAATATTTGAATTCAATACTCGTCTTCTCTGTTTCTGTTCTTCTTCTCTTACTATCTTTGTTTACGGACAAAAAATACAAATCTCAACAAACAATCACAAATCTCGATACATGTTCTTCTTCCATTTATTAACTCCCCCAGCAATTAAATAATTTTTTTTATTTTTTTATTGCTTGTTCTATTCAATACTCAGGCGCATATATATAAAAAACAAACAATTTTCCCACAAACTTCCATAGATCTCTCCAGAGATACATTGATACTTGTTGCCCCCACTCGTATGGGCGGTCCAGATCCAATCCCCTCTATTTCAAAGGTCAGATTTTTCCCTTCTTTTACTACTTTTACTTTTACTACTACTTGCCAGATATAGACTCATTGAATTCCCTTTTCACTTGGGATTTGAGATTTCTGCTTTTTTTCACAATGCAATTCTGCAAACAGGTAAAGAGATGACCGGAGGCGGTGGAGACATACACACAACAGTTACAGTGAAAATAATTATAGGAGCTGCTGTATGGCTTAAGGACTGTTTGTCTACTGTTTTTGTTTTTGTTTTTGTTTTTGTTTTTGATTTTGAGGAGATGGGGTGCAATGAGTCTAAGGCAGTTGATACAGAACTAGTGATTCGTTGTAGAGAGAGGAAAGAATTGATCAAAGCTGCTGCTAATTACCGTTATGCCCTCGCCGCTGCACATATTTCTTACTTCCACTCCCTTAAGGATGTTGGTGAAGCCCTTCGGAAGTTTGTTGATGAAGAGCTCATTGTTGGTTCCTCTTCTTCTTCCCTCTCCACTCCGTCTTCCCCTTCTTTGATTTTGCCTGGTGAAACCAAAATTAGCAGCAATAGAAGTAATGCTAGTGGAACCATTCATCATAAGCATAATAAATCTTCTGGATCTTCAATTTCGGTTTCTACGGATAGTTCTGTTTCGGATTTTCACGACGAAGACGGCCATGACCATGACCATTCTCACTTGCATTTGTCATCAGATTCATCTGACAACGACGACGTTGAGCATTTGCATATGCAACAGAAGGGTCATAAAAATAAAGGTCATAGTAATAAGGGTCATAAAAATAAAGGTCATAGTAATAAGGTTCATAGGAATGTACAGGAAGATGATGAGCCTCGAAAGGGTCATAGGAATGTACATGAGCATGATGATGAGGATCATGGTCATCATCACCATCATCATCATCGTATGGTGGAAGAAGGGGAGCCATCAACTTCCTCATACCCGCAACAGCCATATGGGGGGATGCCATATGGGATGATGAATAATGAGCCATATGGTATGATGATGAATCATGAGGTTCCTCCACCACCACAAGGATTTTGGGATCCATTTTATGGAATGAACCAACAATTTCAGGCTCCTCCTTGGGGAGGAGGTCAAGGACAAGGACAGCAATTTGGTGGTGGAAATTCAAACATGTATGCTTACTACATGAAGAAATCATCCCCTGTGATGAACACAGTGGTTCACGAAGCAGATCCAGCTTCGTCTACTGGGTATTCCAATTCGTACTGGAGCTACCCTAATGAAAATGGTGGGTTTTTTGGATACCCAATGGCTCCTCCAATGGGTGAAAGGGGAAATCAGAGTAATCAAGGGAAGAAACCAAGTCCTCCAAAGGAGCCACCGCCACCTCCTTCTCCAAAAGCTTCTCTTTGGGACTCTATCAATCCGTTTGATCCTTATGATAATGGCTATTTGGGTTACTTCTCACATGAAAAACACGGTTCTGCATCAGTTAGTAGTAGTCCTAATTCAACTGAAGTGAGGGAGAGAGAGGGCATTCCTGATTTAGAAGAAGAAACTGAGACTGAGATGTATAAGGAGTACCGTAATGGAAAGAATTTGAGTAATGAGCCAAGGACAAGGCGTTCTGGGGAGGCGAATTCGTCAAGAAGTAGTGACAGTGGCAGGAAATCAATGCCACCAATGCCTCATGGAGTTGATTTAAGGGGTGTAGCAGGGCACGGTAGTGTGGGCAGTTCAAAACCGGACTCGTCATTACATAATGTGGAGGGCTCATCAAGTTCGAGGGGAGTAAAATTTGAGGGTAGTAGTGGCAGGACAAATCCGATATCAACAATGTACGATTCAGGTTCTCACCTTTCAAGTGCAGAACCATCACACAGTAGTGGTGGCACAGGTTCAATTGATATCACAGAGGAAAAGAGCAATTTTGAAACGCTCGTGTCAAGAAGCCCAGAAGATGTGCATTTGAAGAAGAAAGGAGTGACTTTTGAGGTTGATGAAGTGTCAAAGAACGAGATTGAATCACCCAAGTCAAGTAGCTTGACCACATCACATGCTCATGGCACCAGGGATCTTCACGAGGCTGTGGCTGAAATTAGAGATGAATTTGAGATTGCTTCCAGTAATGGAAGGGAAGTTGCTCTGATGCTTGAGGTTGGGAAGCTTCCTTACCAGCCTAGCCTTGTTAAAGGTATGGTTCTGCCAATGCTTCTCTTGATTCAGTGATGCTGGGGTTCTTCTAAGTTTCTACTTCTTCTATGTGGGTCTTTTTTACTTTGTTATGTTCATAAGTTATACTACTTCTTATGTTTTAACGAGTGTAAGCTTAGGTCAGCTCTTTATTGATGGGAAAAAGAAAGAAAAAAAGTTTAGATAAGCTCATTTAGACTTCTTTTTCTCCCCTGTATTCTTAATCTACTTAAATCTTCCGGAAAAGGGCCATATTTGCTCCTTTAATGTCGAAAATAAGTTATATCTACCCTCCGTTTCAGTTTCTTAGTGTAACTACCCCTACCGTTATACTTTTGGATCATGTTTTCCCTCCACCCGTTAAATGATTTGGTCCCATCTTATAAATGACCTGTGGCCGACCCTGATTGGATAAAAAAGATCCGCCCCCATTTCTAATTGAATCCCACCCGACCCATACTAATAACCCACCCATCCCAAAAGAAAAATTTAAACTCATTCCACCACTTCGGAAGAAGCCATTCTGATCGTAATGAAGGCTGCTGGATGCACTAAGTGATCTACATTTCTCTCCCATGAGTATCCTTTTCTTGCATAATTTCAGTTCAACTTTTTCTTGTTCTCTTCCTCATCTTCATTTTTGCATTCTCTTCCCTCTTTCACCGCTCTTGTTGTGTATGGATTTCATGCTTCTAATGATGCAGTAACCAGTAGGCCTGTCGATTGATGCCCAGCTAATGGTTTTCGACATTTCTCCTTTCTTGGCATTATTAACAGCCCCATTGTTTGCACCCTCAAAGTCTGTTCCAGGATCTGCTTTATTGGTCTTCCAATTGGTGAACCAAAATCCAATCCTCTTTTCTCCACCTTCGTCACCTTCCCCTCTCTTCCATAACACGTTGCAACACCCTTATTCCCCCATTACCCGCCGCACATTTTCCAGCATTTAACTTCAGAGCAAACTTCATTTACCTCACTCCTTTTTTCTCTCAAGAATTACTACAAACTTTCAGTTACTTCTTTTCTTTTTCTTTCTCGATCCCTTTATTCCACTTTTCTCTGTCAAAATTCCATAACTTAGCATTAAAAAAATGTTACATTGGTGATGAAGTTAGCAGCTTTCACATTTTTAATGACCGACCACCTCCTTACTGCTAATCTAATTTCTTCCATTCTATGAAACTCTTATCAGAAAAAATGAGCTCAAATAGATAGAAAAGGAAAGGGAAAATGAAGGGTTTAAAGAGGGCTAGAAAATTGTGATAATTTTACGATGGTGATAGTGTGTAGATTTTTGTTATTGATTTTCATAAAGTTGGGCCTTCTCTTCTGGAATTGTAGGGAAGAAGACCAAGATGGAGAGAAGGCAGAAATTAATGAGATAGGAAAAATGAAAGAGAAAAGATTAAGAAGAAAATTAAGTTTTGTGGGCGGGTCTTTTTATCCAATCAGGACCAGCCACATGCCTTTTTAAGATGGGACCAAGCCATTTAATGGTTGAGGGGAAAATATGATCCAAATTGTAATGGTAGGGGTAGTTTTACCCTGAAACTGAAACGGAGGGTAAATATTACTTATTTTCGAGAGTAAAGGAGCAAATATGGCCCTTATCCATAAAGCTTCACTAACTTGAGAACTTTCTCCGCGGAGTAACCGACAGGTCACTCATGGCATTAGTGTCATTTTAGATTGTTACTGCTTAACGAATTTGCAGCTATTTTTTGGAATGCAGACTGTGTTAATCATTATTTATGAGATGGGAAAATATTAAATATACCGCATCTCATTGTAATTTGCAACTAGTTTGTTATTGTTGCACTTGTTCCCCATCTCAATGTGAATTTTTGAATTTACAATGGATGCATGTGTTTCCCTAGCTATTAGTAGTTTTTTAATTAAAACGTGAAAAACAGAGATGGTAATAAGTTAGGAATGGAATTGTTCCAATAAGCATTGCTAACGCCCTAAATGCATCCAACCGGAGAATTTTCTCAGATCAGTAGTCGCTTGTTTGCCTTTATTTGTGATTTTCCTGTTATCTCGACTTTCTTGATAAACTTCCTGGGAGAAACATGATGACATCCTTATTACTCCCTTGATTTTTGTGCTCAGAGCTCGTATCCAGGATTTTATACCTGATTGTCCCGTCCATGTCGGTATCGCATACGGTGACACCGAAGTCAGTTAGACTGGCTACCAAAACAAGAAAATTGGCGAAATCCTATTTTGGAGATGTTGGCCAAGACAATGTTGTGCAGCCCTGTAACCTGTCATCTACCCTTGATGAGCTATATGAATGGGAGAAGAAACTATATAAGGAAGTTAAGGTAATGGTAGACAACTACTATGATCTTTTTTATGTCTTTATGAGGAGCTATTGAAAGATTTGTTTGTCTATATATTTTCATGTGTGGATATCTCTAGAAGTGAAAACATGGAATTTCTCATGTGCCATGGGAATTGGTATTCTCCTTAATGAATAAAGTCGTTTGACTGATAACTATTTGTTCCGCTTTTTCCATAGTTGGTTGAAGCTTAAGCAGTGTTTTCATTCATTGAAAGTTAGCTTTTGGTGCTATTGACTCATCAACTTGATATTAGCTTTCAATTCTTTTGGGGACCGATCTTTTGATAATTTTCATCATCATTACTGCACTTTAGGATCAGCTAATTGTATCCTTCGCCCAACTGAAAGCGATCAATGAGCTAGTTCCTAGGTTAAACTTGTGTTTTTATACTGATAAATGTGACATGTTCTCTTAACTTTGAGTCAGAAGAACATTCGATGAACCAGATGAACCAGATACGGTCATCAAATTTTAGTGGGAATCAGGATGTTTGGATAGTTATTACGATATCTAGTTCCTTGGGCAAAAGAATGGTGGGGGTAAGACAGAGTAGCTGGTTGTAGAAGTGCTTAAGTATCTTCATTCTCTTTAAGGCCTAGGTTCGAATCCTACCTCTAACAACACATATTTACTTTATCAAAAAAAAAAAAAGAGAATGGTGGGGGTGAGACATCTGCTTCCAAACTGGAAGCAAGGATTGAAGAAATATCATGTTACTCATAAAAAATCTCATGTCTTATGAACGCTGGTGTCCTTGGAAATATAGAAGATACAAGTGATCAGCCTTACCAAAAAAAGAAGATACAAGTGATCAGATTGAGTGCATAAATTGAAATGGCAATGTAAAACTTTATCATTCCATAATGATGTCAAGATCTCAAAGTGCTCAAGTCAAAGATGAATAAAGAAGTCTTGAGTTCTTTATGCTTTGCTCACTGAAGTAAGGAAATTGGTTTGTCACTGAAACTTCTTTATTCAAGCCAAAGACAAGAAATTACCCTCTCTGTCCCATTTTATGTGATGGTGTTTGACTGGGCACAGAGTTCAAGAAAGAAAGAAAGAAAGATATTTGAAACTTGTGATCTAAAACAAGCCATTGATATTTGCGTGGCTATAAATCATCTCATTATGGGTAAAATGAGAATTTTTAAGTTAAGATTATTTCTAACTATAGAAAGTATCATTCTTTTGGGACAGACTAGAAAAGAATTGGTGTCACATAAAATGGGACAGAGGAAGTAGAATATTGCCTTCCATTAAAAGGTATAGTCACTCAAATGCAGATAATCATAGTTGGATTAGATCCTTACATGTGAAGGTAAGTAGAATAAAAAGCCATCAAATGATATCTTGGTAGGACTTGGTGTACCCATCATCCAGTAGTGTCTGGAATATTGTCAACTAATCAACAATATACTTTTCTTAGTTGAATTGAGTTTTACACAGAATTTCCGGTGTTCAATATTCTTTAAACAGCTTCTTTAATTGAGTTCAAATTACAGTATCTTAAAGATCATTTTTTTCCATTAAACAAGAATTCTATGCAAAATCTTATGGTTAAATATAGTCAAAACTCTCTAAAACAACCTTATTTGTTCTCATTTTTTTGGCTGCTATTATGAAGTGTCGTTATAGAGGATACATATTATAACATAACATAAAAATCGGTTCCGAGAAAAACTTGATTTTATAGTGAATGAATGTTGGATAAGGATGTTGTTACAGAGAGGTCTGACTATAGTTTGCTGACTTCATATTCTTTGATCTTCATGAAACCATCATGTTTTTTAAGGGCATTCTTGTTTACATTTTTAACCTGATGGCCTGTGACACATTCAAATGACTCATCTACTGCAGATTCTTGTATCTACTTTCTCAAGTTGAATTTTTATCATAGTTATATTGCTGTTTTGGACTTTGTGTTCATTGAAGTGGTTAGTTTGATGTAGGATGAAGAAAAACTGCGGCTCATATATGAAAAGCAGTGTAGAAGGCTGAGAAGCTTGGACGAACAAGGAGCTGAGTCAAGCAAGATAGATGCTACTCAGGCATCTATCAGAAGATTGCTAACAAAACTTAACGTCTGTATAAAAGCAATTGATGCGATCGCACGCAGAATTCACAAATTAAGGGATGAAGAATTGCAACCCCAAGTTGCAGAATTAATTCACGGGTATGGGTCTACTCAATTATTTCGTTAATTCTTGTATTTCTTTCTTTCCTCTGTATCACTTTGTTCCCCTTTAATATCACCGATAGTGCAACAATTGTATGTTTGCACTTACTATGGACTTGCCAACTAGATGATCGCATTTGTTGCTGAGTTCCTTCCAGCCCTTTTATATAATGCATTCATCCTCTCTTCATTCATGAACATTTTCTGTTCTTTTTTCCTGCTACATTCTATGGTGCAGTTGTTTTTATCAAATTAGGATTTTGGAGGAAGGTTCTGCATCCTTTTATTATGTTTCACCTTTAGTTTGGCGAGACAGAGAAAGTAGGGAAACAGACATGGCCAGAGAAGAGACAAATGACCTAATGCTAATATCTTCCTATGCCTAAAATGATGGTGCAGTGCCGGATTAGTTTGAATGCTCACAAGTAGTTAACAAATTTAGTGATCATATATTAACGAGTTAACATTTGCGCTTTTATAAGATATTGGAAATCTTAGTGAATTGATTATGGTTAGCTTTTGAAAATGTAGATATGAATTTGGATTTTCTCTTCAGCAAGTTAAGAAGGTTGATTGAGATAATTTTTCCGAAAGATTATCAGATCAGGTCAGGTCTAAAAAGGTGCACCACCTTAGTGTGTGAAATTATATTTTAGCTGTAGTTAGCCTAAGTGGATAGATGTACTTAATTCTCTTCTACTCGCATCTGGTAGGTGTATTTTAATTCAGCTGTTACAAAACTACTATTTTTAAATGGTTATATATGTTAGTCGTGTAAACTACATAGTTCTTCCTGTTGTACTCAATTTACATGCTGGTGGTGCACCTTTTTAGACCTGATCTGATCATCTACTGTATGCAAATAAGCAGGCTGGTGAGAATGTGGAGGTCAATGCTCAATTGTCATCAGAAGCAGTTTCAAGCAGTGATGGAGAGTAAAACAAGGGCTCTCAAAGCAAATACTGGATTCCAAAGAGATTCAAGCGTGAGAGCTACTCTTGAACTTGAGATGCAGCTTTTGTCATGGTGTAGCCACTTTAATGATTGGATTTGCAGTCAGAAGTCCTATGTAGAATCCTTGAACGGGTGGCTTCTACGATGCCTTAAGTATGAGCTGGAAGAAACCCCCGACGGACCTGTCCCTTTCTCTCCTGGCCGTCTTGGAGCTCCTCCAGTTTTTGTAATTTGCAATGATTGGAGTCAGGCAATGGAAGCAATTTCTGAAACTCGGGTAGCAATTGCTATGAATAGTTTTGCTACAAGTTTGAGGCAGCTTTGGGAAAGACAAGATGAGGAGCAGAGACAGAGGATCAAAGCAGAATATCTCTCAAAGGACTACAAGAAACGGCTAACCATGCTTCAGAGTAAGAGAGGGAGCGTGAAGCATGAGCAAGATGCAATGTCCGACAGAAGTCACATAATTGTTCCATCCGAAAAAGGCATTTCACCATTAGACGATCTAAAGGTGGACTTGGATATGTTTAAAAAGAAATTAGTTGAGGAGAGAACAAAGCACAAGGATGCCATTAAGTTGGTGCATGATGCAGCTTCTAGTAGTTTACAGGGGGGTTTACTTCCAATTTTCAAGGCTTTGGAGAACTTCACTTCGGAAGCTCTGAGAGCGCATGAACAAGTCAGGTTACAGAGTGTTAGAGACAGTTCATAGGCAGCTTTGGTATCATTTTCACAATTGGATCCTAACTTTATTCCTATTTGGATAACATTCACGGTGACTAGTTAGAGAGAATGAGATATTCGACAGTACAGATGTGGACGCAGAGGATGGATGCTCTTGGTTACGCAGTGGCAATCAGAAGTTTAGCTTTAGAGACTACAAGTTTTAGCATATTTAACTGTTAATCATTAAGTTCAGTTTTGTCTTAATAGGTAGGTACTTGTATAGTAATTCATTTATTTGTTGATTGGGTCTTATTGGTGGATGGTTTTATCCATAGGTAATTTATGCTGGATGTATGGTTTATCAGGGATGCACTGTGGAAGTTAGTCCTAAGTCTGTGTCAGGGTAGAGTTGATGAATGCAAATTTTGGCAATGATGCAGAAAATAAACTCGTACTAGTTAAGGTCCCTGCTCTATTATGGGGTGGAATGCATTTTAATCACAGAACCAATCCCCCTCAAATATCATCACATGTAAAATGTCAAGTATCGATGTTATCTCTCTTTGCCGTAGTTGGGGGAACAATGAAAGAAAGTTTTGGCAGGAAATTGTTTGAAAGCAGAGTGATGGATCTTGAGAGGGAGTTCAATTGTATTGCGTGAAGGAAATAAAACAATTGTGGGTAAATGGAAAAACTGACCGTTGTCACTAGGTAGATGAGTCTGTTTGGATGTCTTTGTTTCCTCTCCGCGTATGATGCGCGCTGTTTCCTTTGCGTGGTGCTTTCTTCTATATTAATCCTTATTGTGCAAGAGTTATATTGTACGGAAAAGGGTTAAAAATACCCCCATCGTATTCTAAATGGTTTACTATCACACTCCGTCCACCTATTGGTCCAAAAATATCCCCACCGTTATCTTTCCGTCTAAAGCTACCCCTGCGAATAACAGATTCATCTATGGTCCCATCTTCTAATGTGCTGTCACGATGTGATTGGGACACGTGGTCATTTGGTCCATATCAATTACAACCCGTCCCAAATATTGACCTGCCCCATTTTTCGGTATGATAAATCCGCCTTATTTTTTTAATTACCCGCACCATTTTTTGACCCGCTTCATTATCTAATAATTTATTTATTTTTTCCTTTTTTTCTCTTTTTCTTCCTCATTGACTAGACGGGACTACATAGAAACCACAAACCAAAAATCTCGCCAAAAACCTCACGTAAATTGACTCCTTGAATCTCAGCTCAAAATATTATTGATTGGTGGTGAAGAAGGTTGATTTTCAAATCTTGTTTTGAAGAAAGTCGAGGCGTTTGGCCTTGATGGTGGTGCATTTTTTTAGCAGTGTGGTGGGTGTTTCGCTGGAGGAAACTGGCTAGCTTTCGTGATGGTTATGGAGCTGCTTTAATGGCTGTTTTTAAGGGGTTTAGAAGACTGAGATCCGAAGGAAAATGAGTGGCTTAGATGGCTGAAACGAGATGGTGTTTCGGAGCTGCTGCACAATGGCATCCAGCTGCGTTTTTATGGCTGCTCGGGTAATTTTCCTATGGTTTCGCGGTTGCTTTTTGGGTAAAAAAGGTTTGTTTTTAGGGATGATTTTTGAGTAGCAGAAAAGGGTAGGGTGACGGCTTTAGAATAGGAGGGATTGCAGCAGAGTGGTGGCGGATTGTCGTTTGTGAAGTGAAAAATGAGAGGAGTGAATTGAAAATAATAAAGAAGGAGAGTGGATTGAAGGAAGCTCCCATCGTTGATTTTCTTTCAAGGCTTGAAGAAGAAGAAGTTGGGGGGGGGGGGGGGGGATTTGGGGGGGGGGG
>ML292421.1:0-67406 GCA_005239495.1 Nicotiana undulata | reverse complement strand
CCTTGCCCGGGTGGTACAAAATAGTAAGATCATAGTCCTTTAACAACTCAAGCCACCTCCGCTGCCTCAAATTAAGGTCCCTCTACTTAAGCAAGTACTGCAAACTGCGGTGATCCGTGTAGACCTCACATGATACACCATACAAGTAGTGCCGCCAAATATTCAAAGCATGAACAATCGCCGCCAACTCTAAGTCGTGCACAGGATAATTCTTCTCATGAACCTTCAGCTGCCGTGAAGCATAAGCAATAACCCTGCCATCGTGCATCAACACACATCCCAACCCGACGCGTGAAGTTTCGCAATATACCGTATACATCCCTGACTCGGAAGGCAATGATAGAACTGGGGCTGAAGTCAATGCTGCCTTGAGCTTCTGAAAGCTCGCCTCACAATCGTCTGACCATCGAAATGGGGCATTCTTCTGAGTTAACCTAGTCAGTGGAGCTGCAATAAAGGAGAATCCCTCCACGAATCAACGGTAATAGCCCGCTAAACCCAGAAAACTCCTGATCTATGAAGTTGTAGTAGGACGCGGCCAACTATGAACTGCCTCAATCTTCTGTGGATCAACCTTGATACCCTCCCCGGACACCACGTGCCCCAAAAATTCCACAGACTCCAACCAAAACTCGTACTTGGAGAACTTAGCATATAGTTTCTGCTCTCGCAAGGTCTGAAGCACGACTCTCAAATGTTGCTCGTGCTCACCAAGGCTCCGTGAGTAGATCAGTATATCGTCAATGAAAACAACAATGAAGGAGTCGATAAACGGCCTGAACACCTTATTCATCAAGTCCATAAATGCTGATGGGGCATTGGTCAAGCCAAAGGACATCACTAAGAACTCATAATGGCCATATCTGGTGCAAAATGCCATCTTTGGAACATCAAAAGCCCGAATCCTCAACTGGTGATAACCCGATCTCAGATCAATCTTAGAAAACACATGAACACCCTGCAACTAGTCAAACAAATCATCAATGCGCGGCAGAGGATACTTATTCTTGATGGTCACCTTATTTAGTTGACGGTAGTCAATGCACATCTGCATAGACCCATTATTCTTCTTCACAAATAAGACTGGAGCACCCTACGGCGACACACTTGGCCTGATGAACCCCTTGGCCAACAACTCCTCAAGATGCTCTTTCAACTCCTTTAGCTCCTTAGGAGCCATACGATAAGGGGGAATGGAAATAGGCTAAGTATCTGGAGCCAAATCAATACACAAGTCTATATCTCGATCTGGAGGCATGCCTGGAAGGTCTGAAGGGAACACATCCGGGAATTCTCGAACAACAGGCACTGAATCAATGGTAGGAGACTCGGCGGTGGTGTCCCGCACAAAAGCAAGATAAGCTAAGCAACCTTTCCCAACCATGTGTCGAGCCTTCATATAGGAAATGACCCGGTTGAATGCACTAACTAAAGAACCCCTCCATTCTAACCTCGGCGACTCAGGCATGGCTAATGTAACCATCTTAGCATGGCAATCCAACACGGCATGATAGGGATATAGCCAATCCATGCCCAAAATAACCTCGAAATCAACCATATCAAGCAATAACAGGTCGACTCTAGTCTCGAGTCCACAGAAGGTAATCACACAAGATCGGTAGACCCGGTCTACCACCACAGAATCGCCCACAGGGGTGGACACATACAAAGGATAACCCAAGGTCTCATGAGGAACATCCAGAAAATGAGCAAACAATGCTGAGATATATGAATACGTAGACCCTGGATCAAATAACACTGAAGCCTCCCTACCACAGACTGAAATAATACCTGTAATCACGGCGTCTGAGGCCACTACGTCTTATCTGGATGGAATATCATAGAACCTGGCTGAAGAACCTGAAGACTGAGCTCTTCCAGGGCGAGCTGGAGGTGAATGACCCCCTCTTGGCTGGCCTCCCCCTCTAGGACGGCCCCTGCCAACTTGACCCCCACCCCTGGGTGGTCGAACTGCTGGTGCTGAAATCATAGGCTGGTGACTCTGCTGCACGGCCTTGCCCCGATACCTGGGACACTGCCTGATCATATGGTCCAGCGCCCCACACTCGAAATAACCTCTAGATGCCTTAGACTGCTGCCCCGAAGAAGAAGAACCCTGAATAGCTTGAGGGCAATAAGAATCATCTGACAAGGCACTGAAATAAGAACCGGAGGATCTCTGACGGATGGAGTAACTGATGGGTGCACACTGGATGGATGGTGGATGGTAAGAGCGCTCTGACATGGCACTAAACTGAGGCCTCGCTGAAATACCCCTGGGAGGTAGTGGAGGTGCTGAATATGAAGGCCTACTGAACTGACCGCCTCCGAACTGACCTCTGCCCCTAGCTGGAGCACCCCTAAAGTCACCTGTGAACCTGGCCCTCTTGTCATGCTGACCATATTCCCTGCTCCTCGTACGGTAACCCTCAATCCGTTGAGCTATCTCGACTACAAGTTGGTATGGGGTACCCATCTCTACCTCTCTGTCCATGGAGGTCTTAATACCCAGATGTAAACCTGCCACGAATCGCCGCACCCTCTAGACATCATAGGGCAATATCATAAGGGCATGGCAAGATAACTCTGAAAACCTCGCCTCATAATCCGTCACAGACATCTGCCCCTGCTCTAACCTCTCAAACTGACCCCGAAGCTCCTCTCTCTCGGACGGTGGAATGTATCTGTCCAAGAATAGCTGAGTGAACTGACTCCAAGTGACAGAAGGGGAATCCGCTGACCTGCTAAGAACATATGACTGCCACCAGCGGCGAGCTCTGCCCTCAAGCTGAAAGGTGGTGAAGTCCACCCCATATGACTCTAATATACTCATATTGTGCAGTCTATCCCTGCACCTGTCGATAAAATCCTGGGCATCCTCACCCCTCTCACCCCCAAAGACTGGAGGGCGAAGTCGGGTCCATCTATCAAGCATCTTCTGCTGGTCACCCTCTGTTACTGGCCTGGGATTTGGCTGTGCTACGATAGGCTGAACTCCACCCACGGGCGGTGTACCCAGAGTGTGATGTGTTGCTGCCTGTCCGGTGGCCTGAGCGGTAGGGGTCTGAACTCTGCCTCCCGCCTGGGAAGTAGCAGGGTCTGCTGAAAGTACGCCTGTCTGGGACATAGTGTCCATAAATCTCAACATGCAGCCCATGACCTCCTGGAAGCCTGGCGCCGTCATAAAATCTGCTGGAGTAGGAGACACTGGAGGCAACTCATCCTACTCCTCGATAATAGGATCCTCAAGCGGTGCAACTGGTACAGCTCTGGGACGCCCTCGTCCCCTACCTCGAATAAGAGCCCTACCCCTACCCCTACCACAGCCTCGAGCGGCGGGGGTAGTGGTCTCCCCTGGATCAGGAATATGAGAAGCGCGCGTCCTCACCATCTGTGAGAGAGTAGAAGATCAATTTGAGTACATCATAGATTGCACGATAGAATTTGAACAAGGAGGAGTTTGTTAACACCCTATAGCCTCCTGAAGATAAGTACAGACGTCTCCATACCGATCCGCAAGACTCTATTGGGTTTGCCCGTGACTCGTGAGACTACGTGAACCTAAAGCTCTGATACCACGTTTTCACGACCCAAATCCTAATTCGGGTCGCGATGGCGCCCAACAACGGGGGTAAGGCAAGCCAATATAGAAAACACTAGATGATATCCCCTTGCCCGTCTGATCTAAACATGTCGGAAATTACAAATTTTAAACAATTAACATAATGATAGCATGATACGGCATAAACATCATAAAATATGAAGGCACGGGGCCCAATGCACATAAATAGATACACAGACCAAACCTAAAATCCAAACTGTGTGTGTGCCAGGGAACTAGTGTCACGAGTGTCACGGGCAACTACTAAATATACAATGACTATAATATACACAGGGTCTCAGTCTGAATGAAATAGACAGAGAATATAACAAAAGAAACTCCAGGGTGCTGCTAGGAAGTCGCCGGGAAAGTAGCTCACCGTGAAGTATGACCACACTATCAATGTCTAGCACCAGCCTGATAATCAGACGTACCAGCCTCCGGACCTGTACAGTCAAGTACAGAAAAGAAAAGAAAGTGCAGCATGAGTACATAAATGAATATGTACCCAGTGAGTAATCCGGTCTAATCTCGAAGAAGTAGTGACGAGAGGTCGACTCGATACTCACTAAGGTCCAACAGTTAACATAAAGCAGAATATAAGGAAAACAGTAGACATGTGAGCAGTATATCACAATGAAGTAAGCACTAGGTTTTCAGGTAAGTACTGAAAGCAAATGACAATTTCCACTTTCTCTTCTTCCCAATACTGCCTTAAATCATAAATCAGGAAACAACACCAAATAGTCATGCGCAAACAAGGATAAGGCAACAGGCTGGAGTCATAAGGAAGAACTGTTGTGCATTGTCGGGGATCGACCGGCCCGTACCAAGAGTGCGTCTATCAATGTAATCATATCATATCATAGTGAAGAATAGCTATGCACTGTCGGGGATCGACCGGCCCGTACCAAGAGTGCGTCTATCAATGTAATCATATAATAGTGTAACTTCGTCCATGCACTGCCGGGGATCGACCGGCCCGTACCAAGAGTGCATTGTTAATTAAATCTCGGTGCACTGCCGAGGATCGACCGGCCCGTACCAAGAGTGCACAATAAAATCTGTCGTGGCGTACTGCCCGCTCCCCTAAGAGTGAAGGAAGATTTACATTTCGCTCGCGGGATGTAAATGGCAAAGAGACAACATGCGCACACAAAACATCAAGTCTACTCCACTTATCAAATCTTTCCAAATACTTAATCAATGAAATACTCAGGGATAACAATGATATATCAAGCAAGAATTTATAACATAGAAGTCATTTCAAAGCAGAATACCAGGCATGATGTGGTCCTAAACTACCCGGACATAACACATGTAGTCGCTACGTACGGACTCTCATCACGTGGTACGCACGTAGCCCCCAAAACAATTACATACAACACATAGAATACCTATGGGGATCGTTCCCTCTTACAAGGTTAGAAACGAGATTCACCTCGTGACGATATTACCCCTCGGATCAAGGATGAGCCCGGATCTCCGAAATCTACTCTCGACGGCTCACAACTAGCCAAACATGGTATAATTCATTCAATTTCAGTTCCAAGAAGGAGAATTAACAAGAATTCCTAGAATTAAGCATTCTTGAAGGTTTTTGGAATTTCGACCCCAGGCCCACACGTTCGGATTTCGAAAATTCTTGAAGGAATCAATTACCCGGAGTCTAAGGATCATAATTATGCAAGTCCTTTCTAGAATTCATGGCAAAAATGAGTAATTCATAATTTCCCAAAATCCCTATATTTTTATCAATTTCTATGAATTTCTAGGATAATTAGAAGGGAATTTCATTAGGAATTGATGTTAAAATCATGAAAACTAAGGAATTGACTTACCTTGATGACTATGGTGTAACACCCTCTTGAAATTCTCTCAAAACCTTGAGGAGGAAGATGCCAATGGAGGAAAAATGGGCTGGGTCCCGTATTAAAATACACTGCCCAACTGCTTGTACTATGCGATCGCAGTTGGGCCAGTGCGTTCGCACAGGGAAATTGCCCAGGGTCCTCAAGGAGCACAGTGCGATCGCAGATGAAAGCTGGCTATCACAAAGAGTAGCAGGCAGGGGGGGTTAGGCAGCTTTGTGCGATCGCGGGGGTGAGAGATGCGATCGCGGAGATCAAAAAAGGCTCAGTCAAGGCATACCCTGTGCGATCGCGGATAGACCTGTGTGATCGCACAGGTCATTTCCCCACCCCAGGTCCAACCTCTTGTGCGATCGCAGCTAATTGCCGGCAAATGCACTGAAGAAAACCAGATAGAAAAATTCTGGTGTTTTAGAATTAACTCTGAGGGGTCCGAAACTCACCCGGGTCCGTTTACCAAAATTGTTGACCAAAGTCAACTTTATTTAATTAATTATCATAAATTCAACTCTTTATCAAGTTTCCATATAAAGGCTTCCCGGCTACGCGCCCGGACTGCGCACGCACATCGAGGTGAGATTGACGGAGGCTTTCGGGGCCTCGGAACACAGTCATAATTAAATTTATATAAGATGACCTTTTGGGTCATCACATCATTAATTATTAATTTTCTTTAAAAAAAAACATATAATACGATCATAAAATATATATTTTTTAAACATAAATATAAGAGAATCAAATTAGAAATACTAACCTTATTTTGGAATTTATGAACATCCGGGGATAATTTCTAAATCAACAACAGAAAAATGTTGATACACCATCATATCCACAGATAATTAAAATCCTTAAATTTTGACAAAAAAGAAGAAAAAAGAGGCAAAACATAATCACTTGGAGACCAAAGGAAAGGAAAAAAAATACATAACTTAGAGAGAGAAAAGAGTTAGAAAGAGGGTGATAATAATTTAGAATAGAATTAAAAACAATAGTAGTAGCCATGGTGTATACGGTCGAAATCATGAAGCCCGATTTTATATGCTCAAAATGTTGCCTCGAGGGCAGAAGTTCAGAGGAGGTCGAGCTTGGGCTCGAAGGTGCAGTAAAATGCTCGAGGGCATGGATGCTCGATGTTAATTGAAGCCAGATACGACCGACGCCGAATAATGTCGTTGAGAGTTTGTTACGGAAAGGATAATATTCTCGCCACGTCCCCAAAGATCATGGCGTAAATCCCGGGATAGATTTGTATGAATTAGTACAAATACGTACTAGGTTGTTATACACTTGTACCAATAGAATTCATTACTATAAAGGGAAATATACCTTATTTGGGGTTTCCCCTCCTATATAAAGGGGACCCCAATTATTTGTAACATCATCTAATCATTGGAAAAACAATATACTATCTTACTTTCTCGCTCACGGTTCTTCAGAATCGTTCTCTATCTTTACTATTCTTACTTTGTTGTTCTTGCGTATCACTCTTGACCCCCCTCGAGGTCATCGAGCTCGAGGTCCATTTTTCCTGAGTAACACTAGTTTGGTCTATCTATTTTATTCGGTTATACTCTATACTACTTATTTATTAATTAGTATTGGGTTAGATCACATATCTTTAAAACTGAAAATCAAATTTAATTATTACTCGTATTTTTTAGGTAAAATGTTTGGCGCCCACCGTGGGGCTAAAGATAATAGTGATTGTTTCAGTGCTAATTTTCTGATAACACATGTTATTCTTCACACTTTTTCTTGTCAATGATTCTTTGATTTCAGGCTAAAGCATGTCGAACTCAGCATATGCACCTATGCATGGTAATGAAGGCCTCAAATTCCACGGGGAAAATGAAAATGCAACAACTTCAGGGGCCGGTGTGCCACCGCTCAACCCTGGGGTAGCACTAGCTCCTAAACCAGTCGACGTTGGTTCACACATTGCTATAAACGTCGACTTGGGCACTGACGTCGGAGGAAGCGTGTGCAGAGATGTTCAACCCGGTGGTCAAAGAACACAAGGTCGAACAGATGGGGAAGTCAACCTCCAAGTGATTTTCGAAATGTTACAAGCGCAACAGATTGTTATCGCCCAGTTGCAGAGTCAGCAAAAGACTCCGAGCATAGTGGGGCCAGAAGCCACTCATCGTGCTGAACCGGTCCCGGAGAGGTCGAGCAATAATGGATCAGGAGCCGACCCCACAATCATGAGAATGCTCAAAGAACTCACAAAGAGGATTGAGTCAGAGGAGAAAAGGATCGAGGACAACTATAAAAAGGTAGAAACGTACAACTCGAGGGTCGACCAGATACCGGTAGCACATCCTATTTTGAAAGGACCGGATTCTAAAAAGTTTGTGCAAAAACCTTTCCCCCAGAGGGCAGCCCCGAAGCTTATTCTGAAGAAATTTTGCATGCCTGACATACCCAAATACAACGGGACCACCGATCCCAACGAGCACATCACTACATATACTTGTGGTATAAAGGGAAACGATTTGGAGGACGACGAGATCGAGGTTGTTATACTAAAGAAGTTTGGGGAAACTTTGTCCAAATGGGCTATGATTTGGTACCATAACCTACCCCCAAACTTTATTGATTTGTTTGCCATGTTGGCAGATTCGTTTGTAAAGGCACATGTTGGTGCTATAAAGGTTGCAACAAGGAAGTTAGATGTATTCAAAATCAAACTAAGGGACAACGAGATGTTGAGGGAATTCGTATCCCGGTTCCAGCTGGAATGAATGGAGTTACCACCAGTATCCGATGACTGGGTCGTTCAAGCTTTCACTCGGGGTCTAAATGAACGGAGCTCGATAACATCGAGGCAATTGAAACAAAACTTGATTGAGTACCCCCACTGTAACTTGGGCGGATGTGCATAACATATACCAGTCGAATATTAGAATTGGAGATGACCAGTTGGGATCCCCCTGGGCTTGGTTTATCCAAACAGGTTATCAACAAAAGATTCGAAAGAAGTAGACAGGAAACCGAGACCGAATAAGGAAAGGTATCAGTCTTATATCAAAGATAGAAGGAACAGCTCGAGGCGTAATGTACCTCGGAATGATCGAAGAGCAGAAAGAGGTCAAAATTCCAGGGGACTCATGAGTAAGACCGGGTTTGACAGGCACTCTAGACCGGCAGAGGCACCCCGATTATCATAATACAATTTCAGCGTTGATGTCTCGGGTATCGTCTCGGCCATCGAGAAAATTAGAGATACCAGATGGACTAAGCCCATACAAACTAATCCTTCTTAGAGGAATCCCAACTTAATATGCAAATATCACGGTACACATGGGCACAACACCGAGGATTTCAGGCAACTAAGAGAGGAGTAGCTCAATTGTTCAATGAAGAGCATCTTAGGGAATTTCTCAGCGATAGGGCCAAGAACCATTTCAGAGAAAGAGATGCCAACAGGAAGAATGAACCAGAGGAACCTCAACATGTTATTCACATGATCATCGGTGGAGTCGACGTCCCACATGGACTCATATTAAAACGCGCCAAAATATCAATCACAAGGGAGAAGCGGACTCGGGACTACATGCCCGAGGACACCCTCACATTCAATGAGGAAGACACCGAGGGCTTATCTCAGCCTCACAATGATGCACTAGTAATTTCAATTCTTTTAAATAAAGTTCAAGTTAAATGTGTTCTTGTGGATCCAGGTAGCTCAGCAAATATAATCAGATCGAGGGTCGTGGAGGAGCTCGGGCTGCTTGACTAAATCATACCAGCATCTCGAATCTTGAATGGTTTCAACATGGCAAGTGAAACAATGAAGGGGGAAATCATCCTCCTAGTAAACATGGTCGGAACCATACAAGACACAAAGTTTCATGTCATCGAGGGTGACATGAGGTATAATGCTTTTCTTGGAAGGCCGCGGATCCACAGCATGAGGGTGGTGCCATCAACCCTTCATCAAATGATAAAGTTCCCAACCAAACATGGCGTAAAAATGGTATATGGGGAGCAGCATGCAGGTAAGGAGATTTTTGCAGTCCGCGACTTGGCACCAGTATCGATGCCCTCTACGTCAAAAAGGTCAAGCGTCGAGGACAAACAAGTAGCCAAATAGCAATCACAGCCTATATTCTCGGTTGAGCCCAAGGAACAGGTAGTCGAGGACGAAGAAGAAGATTTCTTAACTCTCGAAAAGACTTTACTTTTCCTGCCGTTGTGATATATCTTCCTTCATAAAATGCCTATTTGACTAGAGTTAGCATAATCTTGCCTTATAACTGTTTAGTAGTAATTGGAATACCTATACGTGGTGTCAAGCATGCTCGTGAGTCGTACATTGTGATTTATACGATTTTCCCTTAAGTGCTACTTAGGTTTAGTTGATAATCGTCCATGTTGATAGTATTGCCTTGGTGTTGCCTATTACTAAGTATTGTTCAAGCTGAGGTTATTCCGTGAAGCTAATTGTTTGAGTGAGATTGGTTATAGTTGTTTCCCTTGCCGGGATGATTTGGTTTCTTTGTTGTGAACATGAATATTAAGAATCGTTGCTATATTTGCCTTGTTTTCCCCTCGTTACACTGTTTCTCTTTGTGGTTGGCATTTCCCTTCAGCGGCTACTTCTTATGAGTGAGTTTTACCATTTTCATGATTTAACCCTTGTGTTGAGTTGCCCGTTGCATTTGGCATTTCTGTCTTGTTTGCTTTTATGCTCGTTGTGGCAGTGTATGATGTTTTTGTAGTATTCTGGTTATTTTCTCTGCTGCACTGCATTGCATATTTAAATTGGGACTACGGACGTATTCTGGGACCCTTCCCCCTGCACGGCATTGCATATTTAAATTGGGACTACAGACGTATTCCGGGAGCTTTCCCATGTACTGCATCGCATATTTAAATTGGGACTACGGATGTATTTCGGGGGGTTTTCCCCTGTACTTCATGACAAATTCTGAGTTACGGACTGAGTTCCGGTAGATTTATATTGAGGAGATAATGATCGAAAGATTTTTATTGAAAAGTAAAGCTGAAAAAGTATTCGCCTTGAAGAAATTATGTCTGAAGGACTTTTATTTCAAAGGTATATTTTAAAATCATTTGTCTTTCAGATGAATCAATGTACTAATCATACTCCAAACTGCGCCCAGGTTTCTTGACGTCTGGGGTAGCAACAGGCACCTCTAGTACCTGTCCCCCAACTTGAATTACTGGCGGCTCCTCCTCGGCTGCTCTGGTAGGTTCTCTGACTACGGCACATGCTCCTCGTCGGCCTCTACCTCTAACCCTTGGGAAATTTGCTTCGGGGTAACATCATCAGGAATTGCAGCTGGTGTCCTCACCATCGGTGAGAGAATGAGACGATAATTTCAAACTTTAAGATCGATGAACTCGCACGATAGGAATGAAGGAAGTGAAATTGTCCTAAAAGTTTTGTAGCCTCTCGAAGATAAGTACAGACATCTCCGTACCGATCCGCAAGACTCTACTAAACTCGCTTATGACTCGTAGCACCTATGAACCTAGAGCTTTGTACCAACTTGTCACGACCCAAATTGTCCCTCCGTTGGGTATCGTGATGGCACCTAGTCTTAGGGACTAGGTTAGCCTAACATTTACAGAACATTAACAATAATAAAGGAAATCTAACAGTCTCGATATAGGAATCTGGACATAATTTACAATTTCCCAAACCGGTAATACAAGTCATAATCTTTACGAAGTTTTCCTACAACCCCTAAATAAAACTGTTTAGAAATAGTAAGAACAGTTGAATAAAAGCAGGAAGGTGACCCCGAAGCCTGCGAATGCAACACAAGGTTACCTTGAGTCTCCTCGGCAATGATCCGCGTAGCTACTATCAATAAATACATGGATCTACACACAAAAATGCGCAGAAGTGTAGTATGAGCACACCACAAAGGTGCCCAGTAAATATCAAGATTAACATGGGTGAAGTAGTGACGAGGACTAGTCAAGACACCACTGGTCTAATAAGTTAAATAGACATAAGAATAGAAATGGAAGAACATGACATCTATCTAATGAATACACAATATAGTAAATAACATAACATCTACAAGGCGAAAGTAAATACAGCAACAACTGCGGAACAACACAATAATACACAGAAGTGATAGACAAAGATATAGATCCCAGGTGCACCAGCTACTCCACAGATCAGGGGAGGAGTTCAGACTCCCACCGTCTACACTCTAGAGTAGGGAGGTCATGTTGGTGAGGTTCCAGTTGTCATGGCAACACAACATGTGGTTTCAGCTCAGTCGTGGTTAGGGCAGCAGCATCGGAGGGAGAACAACTTAGACTTGAGGGGTACAAGGAATACCACCCTTCTACTTTCAGTGGATTGGCGACAAATGATGCCTAGGGTTTCCTGGAAGAGTGTCAGTGCCTTCTTCGTACTTCGGGTATTGTGGAGACGAGAAGGGTTGTTTTTGTCACGTCTCAGCCTAGTGGAGCGGTTTGTCAGTGGTGTCAGGAATATGAGTTGGGGTAGCCTTGTCGAGCCAGCTTCACTTGCATGGATTCAGGTTTCAGAGATGCTTTTGAGGGAGTTTGCACCCCAGTCCCTCTGAGATACATGGCGCGCAGAGTTTGAGCAATTGCATCAGGGCACTATGTCAGTATTGGAGCATGCCGTCAGATTCTGTGAGTTGGTCAGATATGCATCTCACTTGGTTGTTTCAGTTTGGGGGAAAGATCGTAGATTCATTGAGTGGCTCAGGCATGATGTTCGGTTCAGCATGACTCGAGAGTTGGAGTCAGATGTTTCGTTTTAGCAGGCAGTAGGGATCGTTCTCCTGTTAGAGGGCGTGTGGGACCGGGAGCGAAAGGACAAACGATTTTAGGAGAGAGAGTACAGGGAAGAGAGGAGGCCACGTAGGCCGAAGAGATCCACTGGTCCTTATTATGGAGGCAGGGTACCACACAGTAGAGGTTTCGTGGGTCAGCCAGCTCAGTTTGCATTACCAGCGGTGCATGGGCTTCAGGTACTCATGGGTCTCGGAGTACTCATATTTTATGGGTTCCACAGCCACGTCGGCAGAGAGGTTTTTTTTAGCGTGGAGATGTTAGCCACAGTGTGAGAGATTGTTCCAGGATTCAAGCATATGTGTTATAGCAGGGTATTCAGGTGAGTAGAGGGCGCCCAAGAGGAGGAGGCCGACCCATTGATGTGTTTCATATAGTAAACTAGAGGCCGTTGTGCCAGATATTATCATCCAGGTATGTTTTGATGTGTTAAAAGGGGGCACCATTTGTATTTCATTATAGCTATGTTGGTCGAAACGAGTTTCCCTTATTTGTCTCTTTATTGATAAGTAAGTTTCACGCTTTGCACTCTATTTTTCATGCTTGCTCCTGTTGGAAGATTCTATGAGTGGTAACTCATGTCTATCGTTGTTTTATTCGTCATTGATAGTGGTGAGAATAGAAGTGAATCCTTGTTGTTCATCATGGTGGGCTTAAATGTGATTCTTCCTAAGTATTTTGCTTACAAGTTGTGATTTGATACTCCATCGAGAGGTGAGTTCAGTGAGCGTTATGATTTTATCAGCCAAGATGAGTAGTGGGGAATTTCAATTGGTATGATATATTTTCGGTATGTGATTTAGAGTTGAGAGCGATGTCTTCGTGATATTTGTGATTCGATATGTTTGGATCAGGCTCAGTACTGCGGTGGAAATTTTATCAGGATGGGATCCTTGTGATTTGTTCATATGCTTTGATTTTTCCTTGTTATATTGCCTTGTAAGTCAGTACCGATAGAGAGTTGTGCATATGGGCTCGTTTGATAGTTCCTTTATGTGTTTCTCTTTTCATATTCATTCCTTTTCGTTATGTGCTTCTTTAGTTTTAGCTAGCGGGATGTGTGCCCAGTGGTGTTAGTTGTGGATTAGTGAGTCGGGTGTCTAATAATGAGGTTTTCGTGTTTATTGCATCATTATCAATATTGTGGGGCTTGGAAACATAGTTCTTTCAGATGTGAGGCTAATTGCCAATGCTGAGTTGATTTCAGGCAGCTATTGTGATCAAAAGTGTTATTTTGAGCCCATGTGTGATGTGCTCTATTGTGTGGTCGTACCTTATGGGTATAGTCATGAGTTAATGCAACTGGTTTAGGCTAATGCCGGATATGGATTTAGAATCGTGTCTTTTGGAAATGAGTAGAAGGTGAGAAATTGAGGTATGAGGCTTATCGGTGGTTATGGGAAGGTTATATTGCAGTTGTGATTGTGTTATCAGGCTTATGTAGGTTGGGGTGATGTGGTATCACCCACGGGTGTGTGCTGGAAGTGTGAAATCAGTGATTGGATAAGTTCAAGGGGAATCTTTGCACAATCGAGGACGAACATTTGTTTTAAGAGTGGGAGAATGTAACAACCCGATCGGCCGTTTTGAGAATTTAAACTCCATCGGTGGCATAAGGTTATAAACAGCTTCACATTGTGTATATCGACCTGTGTGCATGGTTAGATTCAGTTACCGGATAATTCGGAGTCGAGCTGGGAGGCAAATTTCAATTTTGGAAGCTTAAGTGATGGGAGTTGACCGGAGGTTTGACTTTTGTGTAAACAGCCTCGGAATGAGTTTTGGGTGATGTCAACAGCTTCGTATGATGATTTTGGACTTAGGCGCACGTCTGGAATTGGTTTGAGGTCTGTAGAGTAATTTGAGGTAATTTGGCGAAAGTTAGAATTTCGGCGATTTCGGCCGATAGGTGAAGTTTTGATATCAGGATCGGAATGGAATTCCGGGAATGGTTGTAGGTCCGTTAAGTTATTTGTGACTTGTCTGCAAAATTTCACGGCATTCCGGATTGATTTGATAGGTTTTGACTCGAGTTTTGATATTTGAAGATTTGAAAATTTATAAGTTTGATTCGTCGTTTGGTGTTATTTTATGTGATTTGAAACCCCAAGCGAGTCCGTTTGAGGTTATATGACTTGTGTGTGTTGTTGGACGGGGTCCCGAGGGCCTCGGTGTGTTTCGGATGGGCTACGGGCCATTTTCTTCCAAGTTTGAATTGTTGTCTTCTGGTGTCTG
Organism: Nicotiana undulata; assembly: GCA_005239495.1. NCBI lineage: Eukaryota > Viridiplantae > Streptophyta > Magnoliopsida > Solanales > Solanaceae > Nicotiana > Nicotiana undulata. Next base: position 52,889 of record ML292421.1, on the reverse strand, counting down.
AAGTCCTTCATCGTGATCGCAGTGCTTCTTTCGCGATCGCGATGTGTCTCTGCTGGTCACCTCAAATTCCTTCTTCGCGTTCGCGTAAAAGCCCACGCAATCGCGTAGCTCCATACCCTTCATCATCACGTTCGCATTCCGTTCGCATAGTAGAAACTAGGCCTTAGGCACTAGTACCCGTTACTCTCCGCGTTCGCATGAATCCCTTCGCGATCGGAGAAGTTAGTATATTTGGAAATCATGTATTTTGAAGGAAACTATGTTTTAAAGATTCCTCTTTCTAAAAAAAAATTTATATATATATATATATCCGGAGAAAGTATGTTTCAAAGAAAATTCTCTATTTTGAAATAATTATATTTAAAGCTTTCAATATAAACGTATGATTTAAAGGTTTTCACTCGAAGGTTTGACCAATCTAGTGGGTTTTTGGCTAAGGCCTGATGTGGAATACTAATGCAGTGCTGAGTTACTGGTGTTCTTATTGTGTTGTGGTATTCCGGTTCTGGCTTGTATCTTTGTCTATCACTTCTGTGTATTATTGTGTTGTTCCACTGTTGTTGCTGTATTTCCTTCAGCCTTGTAGATGTTCTGTTATTTACTATATTGTATAGTCATTAGATAGATGTCGTGTTCTTCCATTTCTATTCTTATGTCTGCTTAACTTATTAGACCAGTGGTGTCTTGACAAGTCCTCGTCACTACTTCACCGAGGTTAATCTTGATATTTACTGGGCACCGTTGTGGTGTGCTCATACTACACTTCTGCGCATTTTTATGTGTATATCCATGTATTTATTGTTAGTAGCTACGCGGATCATTGCCGAGGAGACTCAATGTAACCTGCTGCTGCGTTCGCAGGCTTCGGAGTCACATTCCTGCTTTTATTCAACTGTTCTTACTATTTCTAAACAATTGTATTTAGGGGTTGTAGGAAAACTTCGTAGAGCTTATGACTTGTATTACCGATTTTGGGAAATTGTAAATTCTGTCAAGATTTCTATATCGAGACTGTTAGATTTCCTTTATTATTGTTTATGTTCTGTAAATGTTAGGCTTACCTAGTCCCTAAGACTAGGTGCCATCACGATACCCAACGGAGGAAAAATTTGGGTCGTCACAGCTGGTCGTTCGTCGTAACATTTTCGGGTTGTTTGACACTACTACGGTGGTCGTTTTGTATATGAAGAGATTGGGGTGTGTTTGGCTGTTTTGTAGTATTTTGTGGTGTATATAAGATTGGAAAATAATGTATACATGTTGATATTGTTGTGTTCTTGTGTTGTTGGTGTTATCTTGAATTTGGAGGAAGTAAGGATTATTGGGGAGATGCTACCCGTTTTAATACAAAATAAGCTTGTCGTTCGTTGTGGGATAGTTTTACCTTTCGTAACGTAATGATGGTATTATTATCATTTTTGTAGATTAAGGTGTGAAAAGGCGAGTTTAACTTGGTGATTGAAAATATTGTGATAAGGTATGTTAAGACTAAGCCCTTCCTTCATTTTGGCATGATCTCGTAACTACATATGTTTCATAACGAGGCATAAAGAGAAGTTCATAGTCCCGAATTTATGTGCATCGTCCTAGTCTCATAAGTTACAGCATTCTCCCTTAACGGGACTTCATAATCATTTTAGTATTGTCTTCTTTCAGCAAAGAGAGTAGAGAGTCTATATATATATATATATATTCACCACCATCGAACTTTAATTGATGGGCAGGCCCTTATTGTGCAACATCTGATCATATGGTAAGTTATATATTGATCCTTTGTGGACGAGCGCCTATGAGCGAGCCCATAATGGCCGAGATACATAACCTTGTATGGTTGAACACCTATGAGCGAACCTACTACGCCAGAGCAGTTACACATACCGAGCCTTATAGGGTCGGGCAACTATTTTACTTACTATATTGAGAGAGATGAGTCAGTATAGCATGTAAGCATATCCTCAAATTATATTTGACTCCCAGGTACTTTGAATTTATTATATTATCAGTTTAGTTTCAAATTTCAGCTATTTTGTTGCCTTACATACTCGGTACGTTATTTCGTACTAACGTCCCTTTTGCTAAGGACGCTGCATTTCATGCATGCAGGTCCTGATAGACAGCTAAATAGACGTTCCTAGTAGACAAAGTCAAACACCAGCTTCGTTGGTAAGCTCCACTTCCTCTGAGTTACCAGGTCTATACCTTGGAGTACATTTTATATATACTGGTTTGATGGGTTGGTCGAGGCCCTGTCCAAACCATGATACAATTCAGTTATTCCTAAAGGCTTGTAGACGAGTCCTGTACATTTTGTTTATATAAGTATTGTGGCTTTACCAACCCTACGTAGTTTTTTAGTCTTATATTATTGGTTGTAGATGTTATTTTCAGATGATTCACAATATGACCTCATAGGCCTAAGTTGAGGGTTACCGCTACAGAATTCACAGTCATGGAGTGGTACGCTCGGGTCGAGTATGACACCGACTGCCATCCATGCCTCTTCAGGTTTGGGGCGTGACAAACTTGGTATCGGTGAAAGTTCTATCCTAGGGAGTGTCGCGCCCCCTTTTTCCTCGCGGGGTCAGGGTTTCGACATTGTTGGGACAACTCGTTTCCTTTTGGGAAAGGGGTACAAGAAGTTGAAGAGTCGCCACCTAACGAATTAAGGTGTGTTAGGGCACCTATTACAAGTAACTCATCGAACCAGTTTGCATTGCGAGAGATTGGGTAAGGGCTTGAAATTACTTCGAGGGGAAGGTGTTATGCACCCCTCGAGGTCCACAATAGTGGGTCCCCGCCAAACTTACTTTGTGAATTAGTCAATTAGCAGATAAGCAGTCTAAGCACACATATGTAAAGAATAAAAGACTTTTGACAGGTAAGTAGTCTAAGCACACATATGTAAAGGGAATAAGAGATTTTGGACAGATAAGTAGTCTAAGCACACATATGTAAAGGAATAAGGGAAGTCCTAGGTTGGTTAGCCTATAGGATCATATTCGTACAATGCCCGGTAATCACTCCCCAATTAGAGGGGCTACACATGGCATTAGTGCACAGGTCATCATATCCTTTTACTACCCATCACCCTCCCCTTAGCGGTTATATAAGAGAGTTTGATTAACGAACTCTAAGCGTGTTGTTACCCGTCCCTTCCTTGTGGTCCTGGATGAGTTTAGGACCTCTAGACTTAGGCAGTTCTGGACCCTCCTAAGGTGTTTAAAAGGTAAAAATATAGGCGACAACAAATAACACATAGGACGACCAAATAGGGGAGTCGTTAAGGGGCTCATGTTTACCTCCACACATAAGCAAATAAGTAGCACGTCTCAAACTGCAGATTTTAAAGGATTTCGGAAGGTCCTAGAACAGGATATTTAGGTGAACATTACAAACACAGAATATGCAGCATTGTTTATTTAAACTAAGTGGCAGAATCCTAATCAGTTTGCCTACTGATTTTAATACCTGTTAAACCTGAGCAGTTTATAAATAAACAGAGCACGATTTCACAGTTTTTATAAGAACATTAATTACCTAAGGCTTGCCTAGGCGTGGGACTGTATGCAATCATAATTCTGGGAACTGACTAAAATAATTTGAGTTTTTATAAAATCCTATAGGAATGCTGATCTAGGTGATGACTGTTACAACAGTAGATTTCATGCTTATTTATACCAAGAATGACATCTATATGTTGGGGATGTTTTTAAGCTATTTATTTAAGCGACATGATTCAAGGAAAATGCACATACAGTCCTAACACAGGATCTCTAATGCACATGGAGAAGGTCATTTTATTAGGCAGTATTAGTAATAACTTAATGATGGTATTTCTAGGTGATTGAGACTTAGGCGGAATCAGAACTAAAGTGATGAACTATAACATGTAATATGCAGAAGCAGTAAACATGATTGTCCTAAGGCAGTGTATCTAATGCACTGATTTTATGGCAAGGTTTTAATATAAATAGACATAGCAAACCTAGAAGCATGATATCTATTGCAGAATATGAACCTAAAGCATGATTTCTATTGCAAATCATAATGTAAACCTAGAGCAGGATTTCTACCCGATTTCCGAAAAATCATGTATGAACCCTCCCATTTTTACTAATCACCCCAATCTCTGTTTACAAAGGACTATTACACACCAGGATTGAATAAATTACATAAATGAATGGAAAGAATACTATAGGGAGCCTGAATCAGGCCCAAAGTAAACCTGGGAGTACCAGGCCTTCAATATAGTCTCAAATGCCAAGAATCTCATAACCAATGTGTGTCCAAGTGTGTCAGATTTCCCTAAGGACCTTAAGGATCCCGGGCAGTGCTCACACCAAGACCTTTTCTCAAATAGTGGATTAGTTATGTGCGGTGTGGAAGGGCGGGCCAGCCCCAGTGTGCCAGAGTTCGGAGGAATCTCATGGATTCCTAGGCAGTACACACAGTGGAGGGGCAGAACCTAATAGTCTAAGAGTAAAGTGAGAGTTCTTGACATAGTTTTGAAAGACTTAGTAAAATACAGTATGGAGATAACTTTAGGAGTGAAAAGATTTTCTGAAATAGAAACCAGTTTTGAGAAGATGCTAAGAGTGAAAACCATTTTTTAGAAGAATACTAAGAACAACTTTGAAATCAGTTCTAAAGAGAGCAAATTCAGAAAAACAACCAATAAATCATGGAATACCCAGATTCATAGGCACTTAACAAGCAGGTTTTCACACAGGGGTGAAGGGGGTTGGGAACATATAGAATCACATTAGGGGGCACATGAACAGGGTACAGGCGAGGCATATAGACAACAATGCACAGAACACATAGGAATCTTAGAGATTTAAGAGGTTAGCCATGATAATGGGCAGTTAAGACATGGAGCAAGGATGTAGTAAAATCATGTTGAAGACAAGGGTGTATTGGATAGAATTAGACATACAACTAGGGTCAATCGAATCCATTAAGTAACCAACATGATCACATAGTTAAGGGATCAAACAGAAACTAATAAACATGCTGGCCAAGTATCAAATAACCAAGTGAAGTTTAGACATACCAATCACACATTGAACAAGACAGAATTTAGACATGCTAAGCAAAGCAGTAAACAGAAAAATAGATTGAATTCATAGCCAATGAACTAGTGCATGAATGGAACAATGGAGTTTGAGTTTCGAAATTTAACTAGAGACATACCGGTTAAATAAGAAAGTTCAGAATGTAAAGCAGGTGTAGTTCCAATGTCTTGCCTTGGCTTTCAGCCGGCTAGACCAATAGTTATCACAATTAGCAGAGAAAGAAGAGAGAGTTTGAGTGTGAGTGTGTGTTTTGAACTTAGTGTTCGTCTGTTAAGAGGTAAAATAAGAGAGTTTATATAGTAGTTCAAGAGTAGAGAAAATAAGGTAAAAGAACCAGTGACCAGCAATTAAGGGGTCACAGAATCCAATCATACAAAGGAGTTCATCATAGACCTCCCTTAATTAAGGGCAATTAGCCAAAAGGTAATAATAGGGATTAATTAAGGCAAGAGGTTCAAATCAGACCAAATAAAGGAGTACAGAATAAAATAATCAGGGGTCTAATCATGTAAATGAATCAGTGAATATACAGGAAATCAAATAAGGTAAGAAAGACTATTTAAGGTCGTAAATAGGGAAACAGGCAAGACTTAAGCATACAAATCTCTAACAGAGCAAATCAATCAGCCAAATTTCAAAGTAACAATGATTTCTGGAAAGAATATATCAACTCCCATAAATAGAAAAATAGACTAAGTAAAACTTCATAAACACATAGAAATTAGCCGGAAAACTAATTCGAACCCTAATAGAGATTAGTTAAGGAAAATATCATAGAGTACTGGATTTGACAAAGGAGAATCGTGTAAGTCAAAAATACAAAGTGAATCAATACGACTAGTAACACTGAAAGACTCGAAATCGAAGCAAAAATTAGAAAATCAGAGTTTCATGTAAAATCGACTGGGGTTTGAGTTTGCATAAATCAGTCAAGAAGACTAAGGGATAATTGATTAAACATTTGGAAGTCAGAAAACCTTTGAAAACAACTCGTAATGAACCCTAGTTTAGGGAAAAGTTGGAAAATCAATTAGAACCAGAAAATTTCAAGGAAAAACATGCAATATTTGCTCGATTCGCCTCAAATCTATATAGACCTAAGAAGATTGGATATAATAGACTAGGTTTTTTTAGAAAACATAACAGAGATGAGAACATAGGCCTAAAAACCATAGATTCGTAAAAAAAATAAGAAAGATCTCTTACTCATAGTCGATCAAATGGCCTGAGACAGGCAAAGAAGCAAGGGTGCAAACCAGAACCGCCTAGGTTCTTTGAGATCCTCTCAAGGATCTAGAACACCAAAGAGCCATAGTGAGTAGGAGGCCAAGATAGGTCTGAGAAGACATAGAAACATCATTGGATGGAGAGATATGTCGGTGACGACACTTGAGAACTAGGGTTTAGGTAGAGAGAGTTGAGAGAGAAGAGAGAAAGTGACGGCGGGTAAGAGGAGGGAAAATGAGAGGGTTTTGGGGGGGTTCATTAGGTTTAATTAAGGAAGGAGGGATCTGCTGTTGATAAAAAATGATCAACGTTCAGGATTGGACGGGGTATTGGGTCAGGCGAATTAATGTTTGGGCCTAAAGGATTGGGCTGTCTTTTAAAAGGGGTTTGGGCTGGTTAGAGAGGTTAAGGCTAAAAATAAAAGGGGCTATTTGTTAAATACCCAAATAATTGAATAAAATTAATTTATAAAACAATTAATAAATTGTAAAAATAATTTTCATGCATGTAAATGTTTTAAAAATAATTATTCAACATTACAAAAATACAATGAGCCATTTCCTGGTAAAATAATGCAATCATGTATGCATGGGCTACAATTGTAAAGTTATTGTAATGGTAACCAAAAAGTATAAATCTTGCCATTTATGAAATAATTTGAACTTAATATGACTATAAATAGTAATATTAAGTCAAGAAATGTCTTAAAATCATCTGCGATGCAATTTTGTAATTATTTATATAAAATGAAATACTAGGGCAAATTAATTAAAAATGTAAAAATTATGGAAAAATACCAATTGATGCTAATGCATAGTTTTAAAAGTATATATGCATTTCAGAACTATTATAGGAAAAATTGGGTATCAACAGCTGCCCCTCTTTACCCGGAAAGGATGAGAGAGTTGTCGGGTAAAGATATGATGGCCAATTTTGACCGAGCGAAATGGTTTGAGAGATTTTGGCCGCACTCTGGCTTCTGAGCTGCCTATATATCCATGGTTATACAGGAATCAGGTCGTGTGTAGTTCTAGATTTATCGGCGAAATATACCGATGAAGTCATCACAATAACGGACACGAGATTTCGGGATAGGTGAAAGAATGGTTGTGGTGAGCGGTCAGTTTGAGATAGTTGAGGGAATCGGAGCGGGATTACTCCTGTTGGGGGTAACGGTTGCTTATCGGGTCACTTGCAAGTAAAATGATACTACAAGCTTATGTTTGCGCGAAAATTTAAAACATGATGCAGATTCCCTTCGGACCATGAAAGTTGCCTTCGGACGGTTGAGGATGACGTCATTAGACCATGATCTCCTGGGTCATGTATTGTTTAATGATGGATTCGCAGGACATGAAATGATGTTCTCGTGCCATGAATATGGTGCCTCCGAACCGTGACGCCTTTGAATAATGATATGCAAATTTAAGAGATCCTCAGGCCATGACATGGTATCTTCCGGCTATGAGGATGATGCCTTTACACTATGACGCCTTTGGACAGGTTGGCGATATTTCAGCCCATGAAATGCAATAATATGATGATAGAATCAGCAAGACAAGTCTTAGTCTTGTGAAGTTGAGGGCAGAGCTTAGCTAGAAAGAAGAGCAAATGCCGGAGAGGCAGCGCTTAGCCTCGGCAAAAAAATGTAAATTGGAGGCAGATCTTAGCCTCATGCAGATATGGAGACAGAGCTTAGTCTCATGCAGGATGCGGGACAAGGCTTAGTCCCATGCAAATATAGAGGCAGTGCTTATCCTCATGCAAGTATGGAGGTAGAGCTTAACCGCATGCAGATGCGGGACAGGGCTTAGTCCCATGCAAGGGAAGGCAGAGCTTAGCCTTATGCAAATATGGAGGCAGGGCTTAGCCTCATGAAAGTATGGAGGTAGAGCTTAACCTTATGCAAGATGCGGGACAGGGCTTAGTCCCATGTAGATGAAGGCAGAGCTTAGCCTTGTGCATATATGGAGGCAGGGCTTAGCCTCATGAAAGTATGGAGGTAGAGCTTAACCTTATGCAAGATGCGGGACAGGGCTTAGTCCCATGTAGATGAAGGCAGAGCTTAGCCTTGTGCATATATGGAGGCAGGGCTTAGCCTCATGCAGATGCGGAGGTAGAGCTTAACCTCATGGAGGCAGAGCTTAGTCTCATGCAAAAATGGAGGCAGGTCTTAGCCTCATGCAAGATGCGGGATAGGCCTTAGTCCCATGCATATGAAGGCAGAGCTTAGCCTTATGCAAATATGGAGGCAGGGCTTAGCCTCATGCAAGTATGCGGTGGTAGAGATTAACCTCATGGAGACAGGGCTTAGTCTCATGTAGATATGGAGGCAGTGCTTAGCCTCATGCAAGATGCGGGACAAGGCTTAGTCCCATGCAGATGAAGGCAAAGCTTAGACTTATGCAAATATGGAGACAGGGCTTAGCCTCATGCAGTGAAAAATATAATAAGTATTAGAGGATAGAAGAGTTTCTTAGCTGGTAGTTGATTTTCGCTATCGCGTTCGTTATGAAGATTGTGACTTCGAGGCATGTATATTCTTAGTTCCTTCAACCAAAAAAAAATTGTGAGTTCTGTAAAGGGGGAGGTCGGTTTTTGCCTCTGTCGGCTTGCTCAACTTGCTTTTCTAGGCCAGAAGATCCTATCCAAATAATCGGAGGTAGCGTTGGCTAAACAAGATCATTTTACAAGAAAGCATGCATAATTTTCAAAGACATAGTAAATGATATTATTTTAGAAATTGGTTAGATTAACCAGTGACACGATCCAAGACATTGTAACCTCTCCTGCTATAGAATTTTGAGGAACCTCCTTGTCACGCCCCAAACCTGGGGAGGCGTGGTTGGCACCCGGTGCCGCACTGGCCCGAGCGAATCACTTTGCAACTCATTTTTGTTTTCTTTGCAACTATCATGGGCCAACATGCCTACAACTTAATGTACAATTGTAAGTGGGAAAATGTTATGTCAATGAACCATCGTTCATAAAACATGAATACATATGGGCCGTCAAGGCCTCTAACATACTGTACATGATAAACTTGTGTCTACAAAGACTCTAATATTATTTGACATAAAATGGGACAGGGAACCGGCCTACCCATAAGTCTGTAGCAAAACACTGACACGATGACTCATAGACTCGGCTGCACTCCGAATGAGGTGGAGTCTTACCGATCATTCGTTAAATGCCAATCTCGTCTACTATGAGGGCTTGTCAAACTGATTATCTATACCTGCAGGCATGAATGCAGCGTCCCCAACAAAAGGACGTCAGTACGAATAATGCACCGAGTATGTAAGGCAATATACTGAAAGTTGAAACTAAACTGATAATATAGCAACTGCATGTAGCTGGAAATCAAAGATAATCTGAAGGTATGCTTACCTGCTGATACTGACTCAACTCTCTCAATATAGTAAGTAAAATAGTTGTCCGGCCCTATAAGGCTCGGTAAATATATATATATATATATAACTTTATAACTGCTCTTCCGTAGTAGGCTCGCTCATAGGCTCTCGGCCATACTAGGCTCTGTATCTCGACCAACTGGGCTCGCTCATAGGCGCTCGGCCACAGTAGGCTCGGTATATAACTTACCATCTGATCAGAGGTTGCCCAATAGGGGCCTGCCCATCGATTATAGCTCGATGGTAATGAAAATACTTTTAATACTGTATGTATAAACTCTCTGCTCTCTTGACTAGAAGAAGGAAATACTCATATGAATATGAAATTCCGATAAGGGAGAATATTGTAACTTACAAAACTAGGAAATATACGTAACTTGCGAGACTAGCAAAATATACGTAAATTTCGAGATATGAATTGTTCGTTATGCCTCGTTATCAAACTTGTGTAATGACGAGATCATGCCAAAATGAAAGAAGAGCTTAGCTTTAACATACCTAAACCGGTTCTCTGGAAAATTCTTCTAACACACGACTTTGCAGAACTTAAGAAGGGTTGGGTCCTAGTAATGAAAGGTTGCTTCAACGAAATAAACATCCACAGAAAGAATACACTTTTTCCTTTTTCTTTTTTTGAATTTGTCACAGTTCCACTAATCCAAAGAGTCTTTGAATATCCTCTTACATCGGAACATTTTTCCAGCTACCTTAATGATCATGCGAACTCTCATCCAAAACACTGAGCTTGATAAACACAAGCAGTAGAATGTCTAAGTTTTGCTTGGGAAACCAACATACTTTTGAGTTCCATTTCTACCCCGTTTTTATCAGATATGGAGATCAAGGATTTATATTTTCCTTTTCTGAATTTATAGAAACGAACTTATAGTGAAATGTCAAAGTTTGTAAACTAAGTTGGTTAAAATATAAAGGAAATACTCATCCAGTGAGATAGAGATACCATAATTTCCGAAATTCCATGTTTTATACTGTGGAATTGAATCTATGATATACCTAATGAGCATTATATCATAATTTGACATATTTTATGTAATTGTTGCCACCTAAGACAATATGATCCTTAGTCATATGTAGAAATGGTGGCTCACTGCCACGTTTTTGGGTGGTCTTGTCTGATAATTTATTACTTAATTAGGTAACGTCCTGCTACCCGGTAATTAACTAATTACCCGTATAATTTAAAATTTATTTTAAATTATTTAAAATTCTACTTATTTTTAATACACATTATATATCCCTCTATCATGGTCATATGGTACCTTGTATGGTACTAATCCTTAAATATCAGGTATTTTAGTTTCGGCCGTACTTTATCCCAAAATGTCAAACCTCGATGAAATTCATTTTCTTCGACTTGCTTTCCCTCTCAACTTCACGAATTTACTCATCGCTTGTTTGAAATAGCATAATGTTTATAATTTAAAAAAATAATCCCATTCCCGAACTTACGTTGATTAACTTACGACGAAACTTTAACGTACGAAAATGCGGGATGTATTATCTCATATCCGAGCTTTCACCAATTTTCTTATGGCATACTTTACGTACAAAAATATGGGGTGTAACATAATTCCCCCCTTTGTAACATTCGTCCTCGAATGTAATTTGATGCATTTATCATTCTCATAAATCATAGCTCTTGTGAATACCTTAATACTCTTCTTGCCATTTAGGCAATCGTTCTTTGAAAAAATCCAAAGGCCAAGACATTCCCCCCTTTAAGCCTCTTTCTCACATTATCGTCTGAGGTAAGAATTCGTCCAATCTCGTAACTCTTGCTATCTTCTGTCATGCAGTCTGTACGACTTTTTCCTTGTATGTGCGCCTAGGTGACTATTCTCTCCCTTCTCCTCCATTTTTTTAATCAATCTCTAGGCCTCACTTTGTAAGCATATACAGATATTAATAAGATGTCCCTTTGGGTATCTATATTGAAGTTCTTCGCTCGATACTTTGTTGAACTTACAAATATTGTTATATCTTATTTCATAGACCTGGTTATTCATTCGTATGACTTTACTACATCTAGGTAGGCCCTACTATACCATAACTCTTACCTTGGTTTAATTATTATCGAGGTCTTCTACCTAATTCCAGGTTACTCTCCCGTTTCTCATCATAGATGTATAAATCCAAGTCCTTCAATGCTTTCTTATTACTGTTTATCTAAGGGATGAAATCCTTATCTTCTCTCATACGTTGGAACTTTATTCAACTTTTTTCGATTCACCTTAACGTCAATCCATAATCTACCAATGATAATTTAACCTCTTATGTAGCACTGCCGTTAGGGTTCATGTTTCATCTGGGGACATCTGAAATGATTAGACTGATCCTCCAGGGGCGATACCATGCTTTCATAACAGCATCTCACAGCATCCCAATATGATTCCTCATGTGGGTATTTTAATTATGTTCAACTCGTGAAATCCCTTTCTTTTCTTCGTCAGACTATTACTCAATCGAAGGCCCAAACACAATCCTTTATCTATCACAATTACACCCTCATTCTACTTACCCTAACAGGGCAGCATTTCATCTTTTCTAAATGCTATTAGTCTTAGACTCATTTGAGTTCATTTAGGCTATATTGAGCTTTGTATAACTTAGAGAAAACATCCGCTCTTCTTGTTGTTATGGGCTTAATCCCGAGGACTTATCCATTTTCAATACCTTCTCACTCAGCCTTTCTTATCCTTACTCCTGTTTTCGAGAACCTTGTTGCTTCACCATACAATAGCTTGCGACCTATACATATCTATTTATATTATTTGAAACCTTTCAACTTTCTTGCATCATAGATTACCTTATGTCATTTTGGAACATCACGCGAGATACATCGTCTCTAACTCTTCTTTACTCTCTTATTAGACCTTTCGGTACTTAGAAACCATAGGCTGGAAGATACGCCACTAATGAGACCGTGATCTTTCCTGAATACTGAATCCCCGCGCTTCTAGCCTTTTATCCGAAGTATGGACTATTCACAAACTTCTGGATTTGAGTATCTCTTATGTTATTCACTTTAAAATCTTGCATCGTATCTTCTATTTCTTTCATGACCTCCCTTACACATAGATATAATTCACGTCCATAACTTGAACTTTTATTATAATACTTGCACCTATGGTGCCTATACAACTCGGTGGGAGTTTCATACTGACTTTTTGTGAGGCTGGTACTTCTTCTAACTGGCTTTATCACAGAGCCTTTATAGAATATAGTTGTTGTGCTATTTCTCTTGTACCTTTGATAGTAAGAGTAATTCTGCAATATTCCCAATCATGATTTCTATAATTTTCTGGGTCCAATAAACAGATTCCTGATTTACTTCGTTGATGTAACTCTTTAGTTTCTTTTTCCTTCTGATCAATCTTTATGTAGTCTTAAGCTATTTTCCAATCTGCGACTCATGGTATTATTTATTACTTTAGCCATTCACGGACGCTATGGAATATCCATTATACAATCTTCTAACAATCCAATGCTTTGTCAATGACCTGGGCTCAATTCTTTCTTTTAAATTATACCAGAGTCTTCTACGACTGTATGATTGACAACATATATGCTGCATAGTACCTAGAAATCTTAAGTGCGTTCAGAACGTAAATGACTCAGGATCATTGATCCAATAATTTCTTTCGTTCCATCTCAGCTTTCTTTAACCTAGATATTTCTTTTCCTGGTCTTTCTTCCACCTTGTTGCGTGCATACTTAGCTTATCTTAGTTCCCACGTATGCCGGGATTTCTGTGCAACTCATATAGTCGAGAATATCATTTTGATTTTACTCCCCGTTCTTTAGCCATGATAGACGCCACTTTCTTATGGAGTGCGTACGATGTTGTTGTGAGACTATTTTTACATGATCATTTCTCCTTCAAGTTACCATGTTTAGGTTGAAGCCTTCTTCCTTATTTTCTCAGCTAGTCTTTCATTGTATTACTTAGGGACAACCCTTGACTCTCGTAAGGCACTGAGCTTAATATGGACTTTTTGATGTCCTTCCTTGCCTATAATCATCCGTAGTTGCTTACCTCCGTGCCTTTGTGCTTGTACGGTTGCTTCTGAACGGATATTTTGACTGCCTTCCTAGTTTCACTTTTCTTTATCCCCGAAACACTCATACGGTACCTTTAACTATCCCCACTCCTGTTTGAATATATCTCAAGTATTATAATGACATTACTGCGAAACTAAATTCTCCATGTTGGGGTGTACCACATTCATCTTTCATGATCTGCTGATATGTCTGTAACTTCTGGTCTAGTCATGACTAGTCTCTTCCTGAATCAACTACTAACTATTCGTCGGCCCATTCTCATATCCATATTCCGCATAATCAGTCTTAGGTTATTTCCTTGTCTTAACTCACCTCACGTACTGACTTCTTATCTATCAATAACATCTCGGGCATGGACCCTTATTTCCCCCCGGTTATGACGTCGTGCTTACATAACGTTCTGGAATCATAGTATATCTGTAGGATATGGATAAGTGCAATCTCATCGCCTTCTAATTTTTATCGCATTCTTCCTTTACCATTCCATAATTACTAGAACCACTTAATTCTGACTTAATTCCACACACTCCATATTCTCCCCTTTAGGGGTGTACTCAGATTTAGTACTACGATGATTTACGTATAAATGTTTCACCTCTTCATATTTGGCGTCATTTCACATCATTGATGACCCTTACTCGCCTTGTGGTAATCCTTCTGTGCCAAGGATAAGAAATTTCCTTACTCGCGAGGGTGAAACTTAGTGTAACTAGCACATACAGTCCCTTAAGCTTAACTTTTCTCACATTGCTTGCTTTAGGGAAGTGTCTTCCTGAATGACCATTCTCTGATTTTCTCATGAATCTTCTTATGTTGTCCATTCTATTATTGTCGAAACGCAATCTGAAATTCTCGTGATGCCAACCATTATCAAATCACTCAGTCCTTAATTCATGTTTAGTTATCTTGTTCACCAATCCACAATAATTTCTATTACTCTGGGGTCTAACTTTTCCTTCTGATAATTACGTTAGAGCCACAAACTTATTTCTCTAAATGAGGATGTGACTTCATGACCTATACTCTTTTGTTGCCTCAAGGCCTGTTACCTCTTGTATTTTCCTTTCCTTGTTTTATGGACTCTGTAATACTGTCATCTTTTTTATCTACCATTGCCATATGTGTATCATATCTTACTCATAATGCTTCATAACTCTTCTCTTATTTCCCGCGAACATTTATGCCTATCACTTTATTCTGAAAACTCGAACAAGACATTTTGTTTTTGCTTTTAGCTCCCCTCTGCTCCATCTAGTGGCTCTTCAAGTTACATAACGTTCTCGCTCTAATAGGGACGCGAGCCACACTAAGGTAATATTTATCCATTCAAGGCTTCCAGTGCCTATCTTTGTAGTACTCATATCCAGTTGTACTATTTTAAAGTGAAACATATGGGTGTCTCACAAGGAGATCTATTAGCACATTTGCAATATTCTTCGGAAATGTCAACTAACGCAAACAATCCATTCACCATCTTGGGTTACTCTAACCCCTGCCGGATCCTGCTATCCTGTCCTTCTCTAAAACCATATCCGTTAGCTCCCATAGAGCATGACTGAGATAAGTGTTGTCGATTGTACGTACATCTATTATTGTTGAATGTAATTCAAAATGCTTATGTCTCCCTTATTGAATGGTAAATAATGATAATCTTTATTAACTGGGTACCTCGTACCCTTTTTCATCTTTCTTCTTTTACTTGCTGCAACTTGTGTCTAACTTTCGATTGTGTTATTCCTTGTTACCATAAGAGTGGATAAGTATTATTTCTTAAAATCTCCTTATAAAGAACCGTATACATTTTAGTACACGCATAATCTGCTAAAGACCTCTCATTTACTCATCATAAACAAGATGCAAAATGGAGTTCCTATAACTCAACACTTCCATAACTATATCTCTTATCGATCGTCTTCTTGAATGTAGGCATCGTCTTATTAGGAATAGAAGTTCGGGATATGAATTCTTATAAGTAAGCTCTACCACACGATTTAGAGTAAGAAGGAAGAGTGACAGTCATAAATGCCCAGTATCCTCCTGCTTATAAGTGTGGTGCACAACACACCCATAACCAAGACTCTACTAGACACGACTTGTAGACTCCCTGGGACAGAACTGCTCTAATACCACTTTGTCACGCCCCAAACCTGGGGAGGCGTGGCTGGCACCCGGTGCCGCACTGGCCCGAGCGAACCACTCTGCAACTCGTTTTTGTTTTCTTTGCAACTATCATGGGCCAACATGGCTACAACTTAATGTACAATTGTAAGTGGGAAAATGATATGTCAATGAACCATCGTTCATAAAACATGAATACATATGGGCCGTCAAGGCCTCTGACATACTGTACACGATAAACTTGTGTCTACAAAGCCTCTAAGAT
This sequence comes from Nicotiana undulata, assembly GCA_005239495.1. Taxonomy (NCBI): domain Eukaryota; kingdom Viridiplantae; phylum Streptophyta; class Magnoliopsida; order Solanales; family Solanaceae; genus Nicotiana; species Nicotiana undulata. The sequence continues at coordinate 36,708 of ML292421.1, read as the reverse complement.
TATTTGACATAAAATGGGACAGAGTACTTTCCTACCCATAAGTCTGTAGCAAAACACTGACACGATGACTCATAGACTCGGCTGCACTCCGAATAAGGTGGAGTCTTACCGATCCTTCGCTGAATGCCAATCTCGTCTACTATGAGGGCTTGTCAAACTGATTATCTATACCTGCAGGCATGAATGCAGCGTCCCCAATAAAAGGACATCAGTACGAATAATGTACCGAGTATGTAAGGCAATATACTGAAAGCTGAAACTAAACTGATAATATAGCAACTGCATGTAGCTAGAAGTCAAAGATAATCTGAAGGTATGCTTACCTGCTGATACTGACTCAACTCTCTCAATATAGTAAGTAAAATAGTTGTCCGGCCCTATAAGGCTCAGTAAATATATATATATATATATATATAACTTTATAACTGCTCTGACGTAGTAGGCTCGCTCATAGGCGCTCGGCCATACTAGGCTCTGTATCTTGGCTAACTGGGATCGCTCATAAGCGCTCGGCCACAGTAGGCTCGGTATATAACTTACCATCTGATCAGAGGTTGCCCAATAGGGGCCTGCCCATCGATTATAGCTCGATGGTAATGAAAATACTTTTAATACTGTATATATAAACTCTCTGCTCTCTTGAGTAGAAGAAGGAAATACTCATATGAATATGAAATCCCGATAAGGGAGAATATTGTAACTTACAAAGCTAGGAAAATATACGTAACTTGCGAGACTAGCAAAATATACGTAAATTTCGAGATATGAATTGTTCGTTATGCCTCGTTATCAAACTTGTGTAATGACGAGATCATGCCAAAATGAAAGAAAGGCTTAGCTTTAACATACCTGAACCGGTTCTCTGGACAATTCTTCTAACACACGACTTTGCAGAACTTAAGAAGGGTTAGGTCCTAGTAATGAAAGGTTGCTTCAACGAAAAACATCCACAGAAAGAATACACTTTTTCCTTTTTCTTTTTTTGAATTTGTCACAGTTCCACTAATCCAAAGAGTCCTTGAAAATCCTCTTACACCGGAACATTTTTCCAGCTACCTTATTGATCATGCGAACTCTCATCCAAAACACTGAGCTTGATAAAAATTGTGGAGTCGTTATGTCAATTAAAACTGTATCAAGAAATTGTCAGCGCTAAGCTTGAAAACAAGCAGTAGAATGTCTAAGTTTTGCTTGGGAAACCAACATACTTTTGAGTTCCATTTCTACCCCATTTTTAACAGATATGGAGATCAAGGATTTATATTTTCCTTTTTTGAATTTATAGAAACGAACTTATAGTGAAATGTCAAAGTTTGTAAACTAAGTTGGTTAAAATATAAAGGAAATACTCATCCAGTGAGATAGAGATACCATAATTTCCGAAATTCCATGTTTTATATTGTGGAATTGAATCTATGATATTCCTAATGAGCATTATATCATAATTTGACATATTGTATGTAATTGTTGCCACCTATGACAATATGATCCTTAGTCATATGTATAAATGGTGGCTCGTTGTCACGTTTTGGGGTGGTCTTGTCTGATAATTTATTACTTAATTAGGTAACGTCCTGCTACCCGGTAATTAACTAATTACCCGTATAATTTAAAATTTATTTTAAATTACTTAAAATTCTACTTATTTTTAATACACATTATATATCCCTATATCATGGTCATATGGTACCTTGTATGGTACTAATCCTTAAATATCAGGTATTTTAGTTTCGGCCGTACTTTATCCCAAAAATGTCAAACCTCGATGAAATTTATTTTCTTTGACTTACTTTCCCTCTCAACTTCACGAATTTACTCATCGCTTTTTTGAAATAGCATAATGTTTATAGTTTAAAAAAATAATCCCATTCCCGAACTTACGTTGATTAACTTACGACGAAACTTTAACGTACGAAAATGCGGGATGTATTATCTCATATTTGAGCTTTCACCAATTTTCTTATAACATACTTTACGTACAAAAACATGGGGTGTAACACTCCTAAAAATTCTGCCCCAGTTAGATGGATAGACATCTTTGACTGTCGTACATGCTGCGATCGGATGAACTTGCTTCGGAATTTTGAGGGTCCTGCTCAAAATTCTGCCCCAGTTTCTGATTGTGGGGAAAATAAGATTTTTATTGAATTATGATCGAACCCACAGGGCTTCCTACGTATCCCCTCTTAAACGAGAATCAAGTCGAGCGTAGTTCAATTTACATCATATGAGGAAAGCAAAAGAGTTACACATAGTATCGCTTGATTGCATCTGAGTTGATTGGCTTTGGCCAGATTTCTCCGTCCATTTCGGCAAGTATAAGAGCACCTCCTGTCAATACTCTATGGACCATGTATGGACCTTGCTAGTTGGGAGAGAATTTCCCTTTGGCTTTATCTTGATGTGAAAAGATCTTCTTCAACACCAGTTGCCCCGGTGTGAACTGTCTCGGCTTGACTCTTTTGTTGAAGGCTCTGGACATTCTGTTCTGATATAGTTGCCCATGACACACTGCATTCATCCTTTTCCCGTCTATGAGGGCTAGCAGCTCATAACGACTCCTTATCCATTCTGCATTGCTGAACTCAACTTCTTGTATGATCCTCAAGGAGGGAATCTCCACTTCAGCAGGGATAACAACTTCTGTACCATAAACCAGTAGGTAAGGAGTTGCCCCGGTTGATGTGCGGATTGTGGTGCGATATCCCAATAAGGCGAATGGTAGCTTCTCGTGCCACTGTTTTTGATTTTCTATTATCTTTCTCAGTATCTTCTTAATGTTCTTGTTGGCAGCTTCTACAGCTCCGTTCATCTAAGGTCTATAGGCGCTGTAATTCATGTGCTTGATTTTGAAAGTCTAGCACATGGCTTTCATCAGATCACTGTTGAGATTGGAGGCATTGTCGGTGATGATTGATTCGGGGACTCCAAACCGACAAACAATCCGGTCGTGGAGAAAGTCTGCTATGACTTTCTTAGTCCCTGCGTTGTAAGATGCTGCTTCGACCCATTTGGTAAAGTAATCGATAGCTACCAAGATGAACCGGTGCCCAGTTGAGGCGGTGGGCTCGATTGGACCAATGACATCCATTCCCCAGGCGGCGAATGCATTGAGCTCATTTGGTGGTACTTTTACCATGTCTGCATGTACTTGACGTTGGTAGCATTTACGAACATACTGGATGCAATCTGTCTCCATGGTCATCTAGAAATAACCGTCTCTAAGTATCTTCTTGGCCAAGCGAAGCCATTTATATGTGGGACGCAGGTCCCAGCATGTATCTCCTCAAGTAATTTAGAAGCTTCTTTTGCGTCGACATACCTCAGTAATCCCAAATTAGGAGTCCTTCTGTAAAGGGTTCCTCCACTGTGGAAGAAACTATTGGATAACCTCCGAAGCGTACGTTTCTTAGTGTGATTTTCATGCTCCGGGTATTCTACTTTTGCCAAATATTCTTTGATATCGTGGAACCAAGGTTTTCCGTCTGTCTATGCTTCAACATGGGCACAATATGTCGGCTGGCTATGGATCCTTACTGGGATAGGATCAATAAAGTTCTTATCTGGATGTTGTATCATGGATGACAAAGTGGCCAATGTGTCGCCAAACTCGTTCGGAATCCTGGGAACATGATGAAACTCCGTCTTTGTGAACCTCTTTCTCAACTCCTGCACATGGTGCAGATATGGCAATATCTTAGAATTCTTGGTGGCCCATTCTCCTTGTACCTTGTGCACAAGCAAATATGAATCGCCGATTACCAGCAACTTCTGAATGTTCATGTCAATGGTCATGTTGAGCTCTAGTATGCAAGCTTCATATTCTGCCATGTTGTTGGTGCAGGGAAATCTGAGTTTAGCAGATACCGGATAATGTTGGCCGGTTTCCGATACCAAAACAGCTTAGATGCCAACTCCTTTGAAATTAGCCGCTCCGTCAAAGAACATCCTCCAACCATTGTAGGATTTAGCAATGTCTTCTCCTATTAACAACACCTCTTCATCGGGAAAATACGTTTTCAGGGGTTCGTATTCTCCTCCCACAGGATTTTCAGCAAGATGATCTGCTAGTGCATGTCTCTTGACTGCTTTCTGAGTAACATAAACAATATCGAACTCACTCAGCAGGATTTGCCACTTAGCCAGCTTGCTAGTAGGCATGGGCTTCTGAAAGATGTACTTCAAGGGATCCACACTCTATATGAGGTATGTTGTGTAGGCACAGAAGTAGTGCCTCATCTTCTGAGCTATCCAAGTCAGAGCGCAACAGGTGCGTTCCAGTAGAGAGTATCGCGCTTCATATGGAGTAAACTTCTTGCTCAGGTAATAGATAGCCTGCTCCTTTCTTCCTGTCTCGTCATGCTGCCCCAGAACGCAGCCGAAGGCTCCATCTAGTACTTCAAGATAGAGTAGCAAGGGTCTACCTGGCTCTGGCGGGACCAAGACCGGTGGTGTTGATAAGTACTCCTTGATCCTGTCGAAAGCCTTTTGACAATCTTCGAACCAACTAGTTGCAGCATCTTTCTTCAACATCTTGAAAATGGGTTCACATATGACTGTGGACTGAGCTATGAACCGGCTGATGTAGTCCATCCGTTCTAGAAAACCCATTACATCTTTTTTACTCTTTGGTGGTGGCATCTCCTATATGGCTTTGACTTTTGATGGATCTAGTTCTATCCCTCGGCGGCTGACGATGAACCCAAGTAACTTTATGGCAGGAACTCTGAATGCACACTTTGCGGGGTTTAGTTTCAGGTTGTATTTCCGCAGTCTGTCAAAGAACTTCCTTAAATCTGCTATATGATCCGTGGATTTCTTGGATTTAATTATGACATCGTCCACGTACACCTCGATCTCCTTATGTATCATGTCATGAAATATGGTAGTCATAGCCCTCATGTATGTGGCCCCAGCATTCTTCAAGACAAATGGAATCACTTGTAGAAGTATACCCCCAGGTGTAATGAAAGATGTTTTCTCAGCGTCCTCTTCGTCCTTCCAAATCTGATGGTAACCGGCGAAACAATCCACAAATGACTGGAGTTCATGATTGGCACAATTGTCGATTAAGATATGTATGTTTGGAAGCGGTAAATCATCCTTTGGATAGGCTCGGTTGAGATCCCGGTAATCGACGCAAACCCTAACCTTTCCGTCCTTCTTCGGAACTGGCACGATGTTGGCTAACCAAGTTGGATATTCAACTACCCTGAGGATCTTGGCTTTGATTTTCTTAGTAACCACCTCCTTGATTTTATGACTCATGTCAGGCTTGAACTTCCTGAGTTTATGCTTCACTGTTGGGCACATTGGGTTAGTGGGAAACTTGTGAGCCACGATAGATGTACTTAACCCGGTCATATCATCGTACGACCATGCAAATATGTCCTCATATTCTTTCAAGAATTGTGTGTATTCTTCCTTTTCTGATGGTGACAGGTGAATGCTGATGCTGGTCTCTTTTACGATTTCCGAGTCTCCCAAGTTGATTACTTCTGTTTCGTCCAAATTGGACTTAGGCTTGTTCTCAAAATCTTCTAGTTCTCTGACGATTTCCTCAGGTATGATATCTTCTTCTTTTGAATCACTTTCCCTTTGTTGCGTTGCCTCATTACATGTAATGGTTGTTGGTTCATCAAGACAGGAAATAATAATGTTGTGTAAATAAATATATGAGAGAAAAATGGTAATAATAAATATGGATTCGTTGAAACATCAAACGATTTTTAATTAAACAACGTTTTGGAATACTGGAGATCTTATTTAAAACAAAAATACAGAAAGGAAATCATTTTCTTAGCAAACAAAATAAACAGTGTTGTTTTAGTCTTGCTACCCCGGGCCTCGTCGGGCCCTGGACGGTCTAACAGTCCAATTCCTGAGGAATGGTCCTTTTCCCACAGCTTGGATGGTAGGGCCTTCCTTCTCCTCCTCGACGATTACACAACAGTCCATGTCCTCGTCTTCCAAGAACAGGTTCCTTAAGGCTGCCAGTGCTTCTTCCTCTTCTGAACCCCAAATGATGTTGGCATGTTGGAAGGCCTGATTCAATTGCGGTACAGGATACTCAAGTGGATATTAAGGACCATTCCACGGTGGTGACCAGTCTTTATACTCTTGCCAGGTGTATTGATATCCCAAGCCAAAATTAGTTCCATGACGCTTCAGTTGTATTGGCTTAGAAATGCCCTGAAGGTTTTTGCCGAGACCCTTGTCAGGCTCATACCCACTCCAATTCATCATACTGGCTATCTTACTGTCCCACCACTTAACTTTTTCGATTGCATTGATCCCCTCGATGTGATGATAAGTTTCTCCACCGAGTCTTCTTCTATTCTCAACCAACGGGATAGTTTGACGGTTGTAAATAGGGTTGCTCCCATCTCCATGGATAATCACCTCCTGATGATTCCACTCAAATTTTACCGCTTGATGCAAAGTTTATGCCACAGCCTTGGCGGTATGTATCCATGGTCATCCTAACAACAAATTGTAGGATGCATATATGTCCAGCACCTAGAACTCGACATCAAACCATGTAGGCCCCATCTGTAGGCAGAGATTGATTTCTCCGATGGTAGCCCTCTAAGACCCGTTGAATGCCTTCACGTTCATGGTCCCCTCTCAAATTTCATACATGCCTTTGCCCAACCTTTTCAGTGTTGTTAGCGAGCAAATATTGAGGTTGGATTCCCCATCGATCATAATCCTGGTAATGAAGTAGTCTTCGCACTGAACAGTAATATGCAGTGCTTTGTTATGTCTCAAACCTTCAGGTGGCAATTCATCCTCGTAGAAAGTGATCTTGTGACTCTCTAATACCTGCCCCACCATGTTAGCCATCTCTCCGCTCATGATGTTAATGGGCACATATTCTTTATTCAAGACTTTCATCATAGCACTTTTATGTGTTTGCGAATTCTGTAGCATCGACAAGATAGATATCTGAGCTGGAGTCTTGTTCAGATGGTCTATGACTGAATACTCCCTTGCTTGTACTTTCCTCCAGAGATCATCTGGAACTGTTTCAATGACGGGAGGTCTGTTAGAGGCCTGTTTGCTGGATTCTCCCAAATACTCAGGTGTGTAGACCCTTCCGTTCCTAGTCATCCCTTGTGCAGCACCAGCTTCTTTTATTTTAGTCTTTCCCCTTCTTCTAGCTTCATCCACATAATCCCAGAGCACAGCCTTGGTGTCGAAAGGCGGTGTGGTTGAGACTTTCACTGTAAATGGCTTGGCTACCTTCACCTCAAATGGAATAGGTGTCACTGCGGGTGGTGCTACCTCAACCTTGAAAGGGACTGATGCGGTTACCTCAACCTCCACTGATGGTTGTATTTGTACTATAATGGGATTAAGTGTAACTGCGGGCTTCTTAGGATCATCACCCTCTTTGATTATCCCGATTGATCCCTCTGGATCCCATTCTTCATCCATCTTTATCACATTGACGCCTTCACCCATATGATCTGGGAGGGGGTTATTGCAGACATTAGGCATAGCCTCATTTGCCTGGATGATTTTATCGTCAATCAAAGCCTAGATTTTGTCCTTCAAAGTGCGGCACTCGTCAATGGTATGTCCTTTCATGCCCGAATAGTATGCACAAGTCTTGTTTGGGTTAACCCATTGGGATGAATTTTCTATGGCCACATCAGGGATGGGAGTGACGTAATCGGCAGCCTTCAGCCTTTCATACAGCTGGTCGATGGGTTCAGCAATGGCAGTATACTATTTGGGTGGTCTGCGGTCGAAGTTAGATCGAGGTATTGGGATGTTTTGGTGAGTTGGAGGTGACTGAAACTGAGATGGTTGGGAATTATAGGTGTGATAGGCGGTGACTGGTTGGGAATATCTGGGAGATAAGGGTTGGTATGTAGGTGGAGGTGACGGTTAATATGTGAGTGGAGGTGATGGTTGATAGGTGGGTGGAGGTGCTTGATATTCAAGTGGGGAGGTTTGATATACGAATGGAGTTTTGGGTCCTTGTGCAACCATTACCGCTCCTACATCCTTTTTCTTAGATATACCACCGGACTGCAGTGCTTTGTTGGTGGCTTGTAGGGCCTCAAAATTCGTAACCATCCCGCTCTTGATGCCCTCTTCGATCATTTCACCAAGTTTGATGATGTCAGAGAACTTGTGATTTTCAATGACCATCAGTCTTTCATAGTACTGCGGGTCATGTGCCCTGACGAAGAACTTGTTCATCTGCTCTTCGTCCAACGCCGACCTGACTTTGGCTGCTTCCGACCTCCAACGAGTGGCATACTCGCGGAAAATTTCAGTAGGTTTCTACTTGAGATTCTGAATGTAAAATACGTCTGGTGCATTCTCCGTGTTGAACGTGAATCGGTCCATGAAGTCCGATGCCATACTCACCCAGTTGGACCACTTCTTAGGATCCTGGCTGATGTACCAGGACAAAGCATCTCCCGTAAGACTCCTCATAAAAATCTTCATCCGGATCTTTTCATCCTTTCCGACCCTGACGAGCTTATCACAATAGGTTCTTAGATGAACTCTGGGATCACCTGTACCATCAAACATCTCGAACTTGGGAGGTTTGTAACCCTCTGGCAGTTCTATATCCGGCTGTATGTACAGGTCTTCATAGTTTAGACCTTTTATCCCCTTGCCTCTCTCTATGCCTTGAACTCGGCTAATCAACTTCTTGAGTTCCTCGGCCGGGTTCTTGATGAGCATGTCCTTCTCAATGGATTCTTGTGTATAGGATATGGTTTGAGTGGAGTGAGGTAGGGTCTCCACGTATATGGGGTTGTTCGGGTGGCCTGGAGCTTGAGTATAGTGATGATCATTGGTGGAATTTTGGGGTTCATGAATGATTGGTGGGGTGTTTTCTGGAGTGTGGCAGGTGTTTTGCTGGTATTGTGGTGGGATGGTTTGATTTTGTGGTCGAGTTGTGTAGTGGTGAGGTGCAGGAGGATTTTGTGGGTGCTTGTTGGGTGTATTTTAAGGTGGTCCAGGGTTCTGAGTGTTTGGACGGCTGACGTCTGGGACGCTGTGTGAGAAGGAAAAGTTTTCTATGTTTCGGACATGCTCAAGTTCTCCTTGGAGTTTTAGTATTCTCTGTTTGAGTTGTGAAATTGCATCATTCGGGGCTCGAGTACCCCGACTGTCAGAAGCCTTTGTATGTTCAGTTGGTGTAGTGTTTTCTTTTCTGATGTTGTTCAAATTTTCCATCTTCGCTTTTCCTTTGCCTTTTGGTGGACTAGGAGGAGGAGAAGGTGGAAGGACCCTGGATCTTGTATGATATGCTGATGATGCCAGTATGCACGAACCAACCTTTGGGGGAATGGGAATAATCAAATAAATAAAATAAAAACAAAAAAGGTAGCCAAGTCAGTGAGGATTATGAAAAGTGTATTTGTAGTATCTAAACACATATTGTAGAAATGTAAATGCGTCCTAATTTTGGGAGCCTCGTTGTGTTCGCGGTAGGACTAGCGACAAGTTGTTTTGGAGAACTTAGGTGCCAAAGATGCCTCATTTCATTACTATAAAATCGATAAATTCCCAAAATGATACTAAAATAGTGATAGAAAATAAGTCACTAATGGCACTTGGACTTATTACATTTATAAAAGCAAAAGTAAATCTAGCATGTTTGGTTCCAGAAGGACCTTCCCCAGATTCGATCTTCTTGACTCAATCAAACAGGTTTCCCAGCTCGCGCAAACCCAGCAGTAGATAGGCTCTAGCCAAGTGTCCTCTCTCGCTCCCTTCAGCATTCTAGCATTCCTCGATCCTCTTTATGACTTTTCCCTCCAGCTCCACTAAACCTCGCTCTAGATATTCCAGCCTTCTGTTGGAAGTAATAGCCATCTCCTTCCATTCCTCGATCAGCCTCCTATTGGTCTCATGTATTTCCCGGTGCTCATTCTCGGAATCATGGACCCTCTTGCGCAGTCTGTTGTATTTAACTTGAGCCTCATCATCTTCATCTATGATCATATTCCCTCGACTGGCTCGTTGCGTCACTATCCCTCCTAAGTTGTCCTCCAACCATGTCGGGTCGAGAGGTGCACATCCAGTGTGATATATGTCTGGCTCAATGGTGCTTTTCTCCACGATGATCTTGCAGTGCCACATGTGCTGAGCTTGACACTTGTAAGGGATTTCGTCGTCCTGAAAGTCTGCCCTGAAGTGACCCATCTTCGAAACCCTTGGTACAACCTACTTCTTTCCCGCTTGCCTCATGAATCGGATAGGAACATAAGGGTATATTCCCCTTAACCCAATCAGCACCAAGTATGGAGCGTCCCTGGACCGGATGATGAACTCGTCTGTTGGGAACCATTCAAACATCTATTGCACTTGTTCCTCGGTCAGAATGTCGAAGAACTCCACCCACTCTTTGGAACTTTTCGACTGAGCAAACCTGTCCGGAATGTAAGTCATCCGCTTGGGGTGATGGAAGGCAATGTTGTCGTTCCAAGCCCTTCGCGAAAGTTCTTGGTGATATTGGCCCCTTTGAAGATGTTCTAATAACCATAATTGCAGCAACATGTTACAACCCTCAAAATGCTTGATCCCTCTTTGACAGTGCTCCAGATCCCGGTAGATGTCAGCTAAGATCATAGGGACAATAGTGTATGTTTTCCCATCGATCCCTGCCATCAAAGTCCTGGCGACCATGGCTAGTCTAGTATGGATTCTTTCACTTTTCATCGGAAACACTATCAAGCCCAAAAAGCACACAATAAACACGAACACTCTACGGTAAATGTGACCCAGAGAAGTGATATAAACCTCGTCATGGTAGGTATGGTACAATTTTCTATGACCGTATCTTTCATACAAGTATTCAAAGGGTATGTAGGACCTTTTCAGGCACTCTAGTTCACCATTTTTCTTCAACCCCATCATCTTTAGAAACCCTTTACCCGTGCGGTTCTCAGGTACCAATAGCCCAGGGCTATCCTAATTCAGTCCAGCATGTTCCCCAATTTCTTACAAGAGTGGTGTCATTTCGATATTCCCGAAGCGGGACACAACTCTCTCATTGTCCCAAAACAGAGTTGCAGCTTCGATCAACATATTGTTCGGCTGAATATCTAGCAGAGAAGTTAAATTGCCCAAGTGTTTCCTCACGTGTTTCTTGTCACTTTAGGAAAGGTCTTCCCACCAGTCTAGTAGCATTGGTGGAATGTTGCTGACCACACCGAATCTGGGGACCTCGTGCCTCATTTTCTGCAAAACAAAAAGGTTAGGCCATTTTCCCCCACTAGATTCGACTATTTATACACTCATGATTAGCATATTGGCATTTAGTTCTCCAAATTAATGCATAGAACGTGGTTGCGTCCGCTGGGATTGTGGAAATCCCGGTGGACTTTGGATAAGGCTTGTCTTAAAGGGTTATTGTGTGTACAACACAATAACCCGGCTAGATTTGACCATGATACATGCACAATAATAAGAGTAAGGTTACTATGGGGGTCTAGACTGGTACCCTCAAGCGGACAACTCTAGGGGGAAAGACATGGAACCGTCGACTGCACCGTTGATCGACTGGTTTTACCGCAAATAAGCCTTTCTGAATTTAAAGGGTGATATAAATTAGAAGAGCGCAACCACTCATGAGTCGCTACTATAGGATTTGTTTAGGCACGAGTGGAATATGATGTTGAGCATGATTTATGCAGCAATAAATAACATGTTGTCACGTATTTGCACATTATGAAAGTGGTAAATACAACAGTTATAATTGAAAATAGTTACAGAAGAAAAACAAAGAAACAAGTCAGTTTCATATTGAGGAAATAAATACTTGAAAAATAAACAGTTAAGTTCACATAAAGTGAAAGGGAAAGGGTGAAGATATTGACAAAGAAAATCATGTTTAGAGTATTTCACAAAGCAGTTTGTTATGGTAAAAGCCTAGAAAGTCCCCAGCAGAGTCGCCATGCTGTCGCGTCCCTTTTTTCCTCGTGGATTCCGGATTTCGACATTGTTGGGACAACCCGTTTCCTTTTGGTAAAGAGATACAAGAAGTTGAAGAGTCTCCACCTAACGAATTAAGGTGCGTTAGGGCACCTATTACAAGTAACTCATAGAACCAGTTTGCATTACCAGAGATTAGGTAAGGGCTTGAAATTACTTCGAAGGGAAGGTGTTAGGCACCCCTCGAGGTCTACAATGGTGGGTCCATGCCAAACTTACTTTGTGAATTAGTCAATTAGCAGATAAGCAGTCTAATCACACATATGTAAAGAATAAAAGAATTTTGGCAGGTAAGCAGCCTAAGCACCCATATGTAAAAGGAGTAAGAGATTTTGGACAGATAAGCACTCTAAGCACACATATGTAAAGGAATAAGGGAAGTCCTAGGTTGGTTAGCCTATAGGATCATATCCGTACAATGCCCAGTAATCACTCTTCAATTAGAGGGCTACACGTGGCATTAGCGTACAGGTCATCATATCATTTTACTACCCATTACCCTCCCTTGAGCGGTTATATAAGCGAGTTTGATTAACGAACTCAAAGCGTGTTGTTACCCGTCCCTTCCTTGTGGTCCTGGAGGAGTTTAGGACCTCTAGACTTAGGTAGTTCTGGACCCTCCTAAGGTGTTTAAAAGGTAAAAATCTAGGCGACAGCAAATAACACATAGGACTACCAAATAGGGGAGCAGTTAAGGGGCTCATGTTTACCTCCACGCATAAGCAAATAAGTAGCATGTCTCAAACAACAAATTTTAAAGGATTTCAAAAGGTCCTATAACATGATATTTAGGTGAACATTACAAACACAGAATATGCAGCATTGTTTTTTTAAACTAAGTGGAAGAATCCTAATCAGTTTGCCTACTGATTTTAACACCTGTTAAACCTGAGCAGTTTATAAATAAACAGAGCACGATTTCACAGTTTTATAAGAACCTTAATTACCTAAGGCTTGCCTAGGCGTGGGACTTTATGCAATCATTATTCTGGGAACTGATTAAAACAATTTGAGTTTGTATAAAATCCTATAGGCATGCTGATCTGGGTGATGACTGTTACAACAGTTGATTTCATGCTTATTTATACCAAGCATGACATCTACATGTTGGGGCTGTTTTTAAGTTATTTATTTAAGCGACATGATTCAAGGAAAATGCACATACTGTCCTAACACAGGATCTCTAAAGCACATGGAGAAGGTCATTTTATTAGGCAGTATTAGTAATAACTTAATGATGGGATGTATAGGTGATTGAGACTTAGGCGGAATTAGAACCAAAATGATGAACTATAACATGTAATATGCAGAAGAAGTAAACATGATTGTCCTAAGGCAGTGTATCTAATGCACAGATTTTATGGCAAGGTTCTAATACAAATAGACATAGCAAACCTAGAAGCATGATATCTATTGCAGAATATGAACCTAAAGCATGATTTCTATTGCAAATCATAATGTAAACCTAGAGCAGGATTTCTACACGATTTCCCAAAAATCATGTATGAACCTTCCCCTTTTTACTAATCACCTAAATATCTGTTTACAAAGGATTATTACAGACCAGGATTGAATAAATTACATAAATGAATGGAAAGTATACTATAGGAAGCCTGAATCAGGCTAAAGTAAACATGGGAGTACCGGGCCTTCAATATAGTCTCAAATTCCAATAATCTCACAGTCAATATGTGTCCAAGTGTGTCAGAGTTCCCTAAGAACCTCAAGGATCCCGGGCAGTGCTCACACCAAGACCTTTTCTCAAATAGGGGATTAGTTATGTGCAGTGTGGAAGGGCCAACCGCAGTGTGCCAGAGTTCGGAGGAATCTCATGGATTCCTAGGTAGTACACACACTGGAGGGGCAGAACCTAATAGTCTAAGAGTAAAGTGAGAGTGCTTGACATAGTTTTGAAAGACTTAGTAAAAACAGTGTAGAGATAACTTTAGGAGTGAAAAGATTTTCTGAAATAGAAACCAGTTTTGAGAAGATGCTAAGAGTGAAAACTAGTTTTTAGAAGAATACTAAGAACAATTTTGAAATCAGTTCTGAAGAGAGCAAATTCAGCAAAACAACCGATCAATCATGGAATACCCATATTCATAGGCACTTAACAAGCAGGTTTTCACACAGAGGTGAAGGAGGTTGGGAACATATAGAAATCACATTAGGGGGCACATCAACACGGTACAGGGGAGGCATATAGAAATCAATGCACAGAACACTTAGGAATCTTAGAGATTTAACAGGTTAGCCATGATAATGGGCAGTTAAGACATGGAGCAAGGATGTAGTAAAATCATGTTGAAGACAAGGGTGTATTGGACAGAATTAGACATACAATTAGGGTCAATCGAATGCATTAAGTAACCAACATGATCACATAGTTAAGGGATCAAACAGAAACTTATAAACATGCTAGTCAAGTATCAAATAACCAAGTGAAGTTTAGACATACCAATCACACATTGAACAAGACAGAATTTAGACATGTTAAGCAAAGCAGTAAATAGAAAAATAGATTGAATTCATAGCCATGAACTAGTGCAGGAATGGAACACATGGAGTTTGAGTTTCAAAATTTAGCTAGAGACATACCAGTTAAAGAAAAAAGTTCAGAATGTAAAGCAGGTGTAGTTCCAATGTTAGCCTTGGCTTTCAGCCGGCTAGACCAATAGTTATCACAAGTAGCAGAGAAAGAAGAGAGAGTTTGAGTGAGAGTGTGTGTTCTGCAGTTAGTGTTCGTGTGTTAAGAGGTAAAATAAGAGAGTTTATATAGCAGTTCAAGAGTAGAGCAAATAAGGTAAAGGAATCAGTAACCAGCAATTAAGGGGTCACAGAATCCAATCATACAAAGGAGTTCAGCATAGACCTCCCTTAATTAAGGGCAATTAGCCAAACGGTAATAACAAGGATTAATTAAGGCAAGAGGTTCAAATCAGACCAAATAAAGGAGTACAAAATAAAATAATAAGGGGTCTAATTAAGGAAAGAATCATGTAAAGGGATCAGTGAATATACAGGCAATTAAATAAGGTAAGAATGACTAATTAAGGTCGTAAACAGGAGCATACAAATATCTAACAGAGCAAATCAATCAGCCAAATTTCAAAGTAACAATGATTTCTGGAAAAAATATATGAACTCCCATAAATAGAAAAATAGACTAAGTAAAACTTCATAAACACATAGAAATTAGCCGGAAAACTAATTTGAACCCTAATAGAGATTAGTTAGGGCAAAAATCACAGAGTACTGGATTTGACAAAGGATAAATCAGTCAGGAAGACTACGGGATTGAGTATCTTTTGCATAAATCAGTCAAGAAGACTACGGGATAATCGATTAAGCATTTAGAAGTCATAAAATCTTTGAAAACAACTCGTAATGAAATAGTCGGAAAATCAATTAGAACCAGAAAATTTCAAGGAAAACATGTAATAGTTGCTCGATTCGTCTCAGATCTATACAGACCTGAGAAGATCGGATATAATAGACTAGGATGTTTTTAGAAATCATAACAGAGATGAGAACATAGGCCTAAAACCATAGATTCGTAAAAAATAAGAAAGATCTCTTACTCATAGTCGAGCAAATGGACTGAGACAGGCAAAGAAGCAGGGGTGCAAACCAGAACCATGTAGAGCCCTTGAGATCCTCTCAAGGATATAGAAAACCAAAGAGCCATAGTGATTACAAGGCCAAGATAGGTCTGAGAAGACGTAGAAACATCACAGGATGGAGAGATATGCCAGTGACGGCGCTTGAGAACTAGGGTTTAGGTAGAGAGAGTTGAGAGAGAAGAGAGAGGGTGGCGGTGGGTGAGATGAGGGAAAATGAGAGGGTTTTGGGGGGGAGGGGTCATTAGGTTTAATTAAGGAAAGAGGGATTTGGACCGTTGATCAAAAATGATCAACGGTCAGGATTGGACGGGGTATTCGGTCGGGCAGATTAATGTTTGGGCCTAAGGGATTGGGTTGTCTTTTAAAAGGGGTTTGGGCTGGTTAGAGAGGTTAAGGCTAAAAACAAAAGGGGTTATTCGTTAAATACCTGAATATTTGAATAAAATTAATTTATAAAATAATTAATAAATTGTAAGAATAATTTTCATGCATGGAAATATTTTAAAATTAATTATTCAACATTTCAAAAATACAATGAGCCATTTCCTGGTAAAATAATGCAATCATGTATGCATGAGCTACAATTGCAAAGTTATTACAATTGTAACCAAAAAGTGTAATTCTGGTCATTTATGAAATAATATGAACTTAATATGACTATAAATAGTAATATTAAATCAAGAAATGTCTTAAAATCATTTGTGATGCAATTTTGTAATTATTTATATAAAATAAAATACTAGGGCAAATTAATTTTAAAATGTAGAAATTATGGAAAAATACCAATTGATGCTAATGCATAGTTTTAAAAGTATATATGCATTTCAAAACTATTATTAGGAATAATTGGGCATTAACAGGGAGTCTACAAGCCGTGTCTAGTAGAGTCTTGTTTATGGGTGTGTTGTGCACCACACTTATAAGCATGAGGCTACAGGGCATTTAGGACTTTCAAACTCCTAACTTTTATTTTACTCATAGTACAACGATACCTACATCTAGAAAGACAGTTGGTAAGAGATTCAATGTGGTTGTAGAAGAGTTGAGTCAAAAGAACTCGATTTTGCATCATGCTTACGATGAGTAAATGTGAGGTATTCATCAGATCATGTGTATACTAAGATGTGTAAGCTTCTTGATAAGGAACCCTAAGGCATGAATATCTATCCACCTATATGGTAAAAGGAAAAAAGCGAATCAGAAGGTAGACACAAGTTTCAACAAGTAAAAAAAGCAAGTCGAAGAAGGGTACGTGGTACCCAGTTAGTGAAGATTATCAATATTTACAATTCAGGAAGAGAAATATGACCATTAAGAGTTGCTTTCCACAGTAATAGAGATATATACAATTGGCCACACCCATCTCAGTTATGCCCTACGGGAGCTAACATTTATTTTTTAAGAGAAGGATGGGATATAATAATCCAGCTGGGCTTAGAGTAACCCAAAATGGTGGATGGATTGTTAGCATTAGCTGACATTTCCAAAGGATGCAAACGTGGTAATAGTTCTCCTTGTGAGACACCCCGATGGTGCACTCTAGAATAGTACATTTAGATGTGAATACTAGAGTGTCCATAAAAATTTAGAAGACTGGCACCGGAATCCCAGAAATGATAAATACTTACCTTTGTCTGGCTCCTGTCCCTAGTAAAGAGAGAATGCTAGGCGACCGGAAGAGCTAGTGGATGGATCAAGGGAAGCTAAAAGCGAAAGAATATTTTGTTGAAGTTTTCAGAATAAGTATATAGACGAAAATATTAGTAGGAGAATAAGAAGAGAGTAAATAAAGTATTATGAGTAAGATGTGATAAATGGGTGATAATGGTAAACCAAACTATGATATGATGATAGAGTTTATAGTCAAGTGAAGGAAAAGACAACAGGTGACAGGCCTTGAGAGAGTAAAAGAGTATAGGCCAAAAGTCATATTCTCTTTTCAAGAAATGAGTTGGTGAGTCCAACGAGATTACGAAGAAAAAAAATTTAGACCCCCGGAGTAATAAAAATCAGCATGGGCTAGTGAACAAGATAAACTGAACATCAATTAAGGATCGAATGATGTGATAATAGTCGACGTCAAGAGAATTTAAAACATCGCATTCCAGCAATAATAGAATGGACAATAGAAGAATAACCTTTAAAGGTCATTCAAGAAGACACTCCGTCAAAGCAAAAACTTTGAGCAAAGTTAAGCTTAAGGTACTAAGAGTGCCAGCTACACTAGGTGTCGCCGTCGTGTGTAAGATATTCAATTATCCTTGGTACAGAAGGGTTACTGCAAAGCGAGTAAGAGTCAATGAAGACGCCAAAAGACGTTGAAGATAAAAAGGAGAATTAAATATTCATACTCCCCTAAAGGGGGGAAGATGGTGTGATAACGTATTAACTTGGAGTTAAGTGGTTCAGGCAAGAAATAGTAAAGGAATGCAGTAAAATGGAGAACGGAATGATATTGTATTTATTCAGATCCTACAGATATGCTACGATTCTAGAACATTTTGCAAGCACGACGCCGGGGAGAGGCAGTAAGGGTTCCCAAACCAGATGTTATTAATAAATAAGTGTGAATCAACACTTGATACATTAGGAGCTAGTGCAAAATGTAAGTTAAGACAAAAGACATAACCCAAGAGAGGTTACGTAGAATATAAATATGAGCATGAACTGACAAGTAGTTAGTAGTTGATTCAGGAAAGCTTAGTTTGGCTAGAAAGAGGTCTCGGATAAATCAGCAGATCATCCAAGATAAACATAGTGAATCCCAGCATAGGAAATTCAGTCTTGCAGATACGACATCATAATCCTTGAGAAATATTCAAATAGGGATTGGGGATGTTAAAGGCACCGTATAAGTGTTACGGAAATAAGAAATGGTTCCACTAGTGTAACAATTGAGATTTCAATTCAGAAGCAACCCGATGAACACAAGGGCGCGGAGCTAAGTAACTAAGGATAATTATAGGGGAGTAAGAACATCATAAATTCTGTAGGGTATAAAATGTAATAAGCTCGCAACTTTACAAGAGTTAGAGGGTTTTACCTAAGTACTGCAACTCAAGACTAAATGAGGAAATAAGGAAGAAGGCTTCAACCTAAGCATAGTAATTTGTAGAAGAAATGGTCTTGTAATAGCAGACTCACTATAATATTGTATGCACTCCATAAGAAAGTGGCACCTATCGTGACTAAGGAACGGGAAGTAAGATCCAAAGTCATATTCGAAATCATATGAGTTACACGAAATTCCGGTATTCACGGGCACTAATATAAGCCAAGTATTCATGTAGCAAGTGAAAGGATGACTAAGAAAAGAAATTGCTTGTATTTAAAGACAAAAGAGAAGGCACGAAACGAATTATTCGATCTACGACCCGAAATTAGTTACGTTATGACCGCACTTAAGATTTTGGAGTACTATCTATACAACATATATGTTGACATTCACACCGTTTTGGGAGACTTCCGTATAGGTTAAAATAAAGAATTGAGTCCATGTTACATACAAAGGCTTGAATTGTTACAAGGTTATATCATAGATATTCCATAGCAGCTACGAAAGGCTAAAGTAATAACTAATACCCTGAGCCGCAAATTGGAAGATAGCTTATACCTACTTAAAGGCTGAGAGAGAAGAAGGAACTAAAGAGTTACATCAACTAAGTGAATCCGTATCCTGATTATTAGACTTATATAATTATAGAAATCGTGATTCAGATCATTGTAAAATCACTCTTAATATCAGAAGTACAAGAGAGATTGTAGATCGACCATATTCTATAATAGTGTTTCCCCTGAAAATGGTAATTACAATTATATTTGATTTCGTGGTTCTCAAAATATGTGATCTATTTTAATACTAGTTGTTTAGGCAATAGATGCTAAGTATGAGTAAAGAAAGTAAGATATGCAAACCAAGGTTATTAAAAGTGGGGCCTCGAGTTAGCTGGAACAGGACCTCGAGGTCAAGTAATAGAGCTTAGTAGCGGGTTGTCGATAAAGACAGTGACGATATTAGGGTCCTCTAGGATAGCCCTTAATGATCAATAATGAGCAATAAATGAAGAAAAATTAATGAACACAATAAATTGAAGGTAATAAATCTGAGGAACAATTGTTTGAGCACGTTTAGATAAGAAAGCAGAGAATGTTCTTGTTGTATTCAATATTCATCATGTCCAAAAAATGACCAGGGTCCCCTTTATATAGGAGGGGGAATCCCAACATAGTACATGTGTAATTACTACAGAGAAATACAGCTAGTACAGCTATTTAATGGCTTGGTACGGATATGTACTATTCTTGTAGACCTGGTCAGCTCTAACCACATGCCCTTGGGAATTTCACACCTTTCCATGATAGTCATCGAGTTATACTGACCCGAGGTCGAGCATAGGGAACCTTCGATATGCTCCCTCGGGGTCAAGCTTCGACTCTGCTCCAAGCTTCTCGAGGTCGGGCGCGAAATGCCATAGTGGGCTCAAAATCGGGCTTTCTGATTTTAGCCGTGTACAGATAGTCCCCCCATTTCTTAGAATGAAATGATAAGAAACGGTATTGAATTCTTGCATCTTTGATATCCCCATTACGACGTCAGCCACGTGAGATCATTAAATGATTTGACAGAAGGGTTGTATAGTGGTCGTGTGATGACCCAAAAGGTCATCTTATGTAAATTTAATTATGACTGTGTTCCGAGGAACCAAAAGCCTCCATTAATCTCACCTCAATATGCGTGCGCATCCCGGGCGCGTAGCCGGGAAGCATTTATGTGGAAACTTGATAAAGAGTTGAATTTATGATAATTAATTGAATAAAGTTGACTTTGGTCAACATTTTTGGTAAACGGACCCGGACTCGTGATCTGGCGGTCCCGGAAGGTCTGTAGGAAAATATGGAACTTGGGCGTATGCCCGGAATCGAATTCCGAGGACCCAAGTCCGAGAAATGAATTTTTGAAGAAAATTGTTTTCTGAAAATAATAAAGGCTTATGAAAATGAACCTCGATGTGAAACCTGTGTTGCCGGGCCCGTATTATGATTCCGGAGCTCGGAACAGGTTCAATATGTGTTATTTAAGTTATCTGTGAAATTTGGTAAGAAACAGACTCGATTTGATGGGTTTCGGATCAAAAATGGGAAATTGAGAGTTAATGAAGTTTTGAGGATTTACATAGAATTTGAAATTTGGTTTTGAACGTGATTTTATGTTACCGAGGTCCAAATGAAATTCCAAGATCGGGAATAGTTTCGTTATGTCATTCATGACTTTCCTTCAAAATTTGGGGTCATTCCGAGTAGTATAGGTCGGTCCGGTGCGTTGTTATAGAAATCAAGAACTTAGAAATCCTTAAGTTTGATCCTAGGGGTTTTGAGGGGTGATTTTTAGATTTAGCGTTGTTTTGGGTGTTCCGAAGGCTCGAGTGGGTCCATATTATTAGTTACGACTTGTTGGTATATTTGGACGGGGGCTCGGGTGGGCCCAGGTGCCTCCCGGACACCACGCGAGGCCAAAAACCAGCTGAAGATGCAGCTGGTGCACCTGATCTGGTGTGACCGCAGGTGCGGTTGCCCAGCCGCAGGTGCGGGACCGCTCCTGCGGTCCCAGCCTCGCAGGTGCGGTTCCTTTTCCGCAGGTGCGGTCTCCAGCTCCGCAGGTGCGACCCCAGCCCCTCTTGCCCAATTCCGCAAGTGCGAGCCCCAGCTCGCAGGTGCGGTCCTCGAGCCGCAGGTGCGGAACCCCTGTAGGCCAGGCAGTAAAATTTCATTTAAAACACGGGATTGAGTCATTTCTTCCATTTTCCATCTTCTTCCTTGTGTTATTTGAGAGCTTCCAAGATAGCCTTCAACCTAGTACTTGAGGTAAGTAAATTCCCTATCTAACACTAGTTTCAAGCATTAAATCCTAGTTAAATTCCCTACTAAATTATCCAAAATCATGGAATTAGGTAGTAATTTTAGGGCTCTTGAGGATTTTGTGATTTTCCGTTTTAGGCCATGAATTCAAGTAGAAATCACTCATTAATGATCCTTAGGCTATGGGTGAGTGATCCCTTCGAGAATTTCGGAATTTGATCATGCGGGGCTGGGGTTGGAATTTGGAAATTCTTCAAGAATAGCGATTTTATTGAATAACTAGGATAATTTCCCGCATTGTGCATGCATTGATATTATTGTATTCCTTTTGGCTAGTTGTGAGTCCTTGGGTGTAGAGTTCGGAGTTTCGGGCGCAATTGTGGTCCGAGGGGTAAATTCGACGCGAGGTGAGTCTCTTTTCCAACCTTGTAAGAGGGAATTGTCCCCATAGGTGATGTATATGCTATGTGTAAATTTTCTGGGGGCTATGTACGCACCAAGTGTCGAAAGTCCGTACGTAGCGGCTATCATTGTTATGTCCGGGTAGTTAGGCCCACATCATGTCTTATATGCTTCCTCGTAATGCCTTATATGCTTTCTCGTAATGCCTTATATGCTTCCTTGTAATGCTTTATATGATTCATTGTGACACCACATGTACTATGAGATCATGTTTTGTATAGTATTGTTCCTCTGAGGCTTTATGGAAATTGTTGAATTGAAAGGAATTTGTTGTGGAAAGTAAGTTTTATAAGTTATTGGGATCGGGCCGTACGCCACGGCGAGTTTGAGAGTGATTATACATACTGGGATTGGGTCGTACGCCACGGCGGGTTTGAGAGTGATTATACCTATATGGGATCGGGCCTTACGCCACGGCGGATGTTGAAAAGTATTTGTAATAAATATGGGTTCGGGTCGTACGCCACGGTGGATGTTGAAAGGTATTTGTAATACATATGGGATCGGGCCGTACGCCACGGCAGGTTTAGAAGGTACCTTATGAGAGCGGGCCGTACGCCACGGCAGATCTAAGACTTAGTGATTATTGTTTCGTTTCGGTGGTCCTACCCTTGAAAGTGCATTATTGCTTAATTCAGTAATTGTTTGGATTTCCGCTCTTGATATGTACTTGTTGCTTATTTCCTGACATGCCTACTGTATTTCGTTATATTCTATCATATGTTATTACTGTTGGACCTTAGTGAGTATCGAGTCGACCTCTCGTCACTACTTCTTTGAGATTAGGCGGGATACTCACTAGGTACATATTTATTTAATATGTACTCATGCTGCACTTTTGTACTTAACTGTACAGGTACTGAGGTTGGTGCTTCTGGTTATTGTACCGGAGATAGATCCTGAGCTAGTGGACTTGACTTCACGGTGAGCTGCTTCCTCTGGCGATCCTCAGCAGCACCATGGAGTTTCATTTACTTTTGTTATTTTCCCCATCAATTTCATCCATACTGTGGTTTTGTATATATTATTATCCTTTGTATATTCCGTTAGTATGCCCACGACACTCGTGACACTAGTTCCTGGCACACACACAGTGTATATTTTGGGATTTGGGGTTGTACATGCATACATATGCTTTATTTGGGCCATGTATTGTTATGATTTTATTTTCATATCAAGCTATCATCATGTCTAATTGCTTAAAAATTGGTAAATTTTGACTTGTTTAAATCAAATGGGAAGGGTAACACTTAGTGTAATTCATATTGGCTTGCCTAACCCCGTCGTTGGGCGCCATCACGACCTGGATTAGGATTCTGGGTCATGACAGGTCGCCGTCAGCACGATTCTCGAAAAGCCCACGAACCGTTATTGGTCGACCTTTCCACTCCCCCAACTTGCTTAAATGGTTCCTATAAATACTTCAATTTCCCGTCTTACAAACTTTTGCAATACCGTCAAGCCTTCAAATCTTTGCTAACAATTTCCTGCTTTCATCCTTCTTCTGTGTCCACTTCTTCATCTTCTTGCTTTGGAAATTTGTTATAGCCATGGCCAAAACTTCTAAAACGGTCCCTCAAAAAGAGGGAACCACTTGTTCATCACGCCCGTCTAAGGGAAAATCAAAAGCACCTCCCCGTATTGAGGAGTGCATTCTTTGTCCCTTCGAGACATCCTCCGATTTCAAAATTGATATACCCCCTTCGACACCGGGCCGATGTGAGCCCATGTCTCGGTACATAAGTGTAGCGACCGATGTGAAGAAGGTAAAGATAGATTGCCGCTGGGGGAAAGCAGTGCAAGTAGAAATCCATTCATCTGAGGAAACCATAGTTACACATAAAGATGGCTTCCTCAGCGTATATACGTATCCTTTCACTTTAGGCCCGTAGATTCTTCTTCTCCACCGATTGACCCGGTGATCCTCGATTTTTGTCGTCAGTATCGAGTGACGCTCGGTCAAATTTACCCTTATTTTTGGAGAATTGTCTATATGATTGGATATTTCTCGAACATGATCGGGGGAATGTCTTTCACCCTCGATCATCTAATCAGATTATATAGACCTCGTCTCTATCGAGGGGGCTTAGTCAAGTTGCAGCGTCGATCTGCCAAAGCATTTTTTTCTTGCATCAACGAGGACAAAGACCGGGGATGGATGAGTCGATTCGTTCAAGTCAGAACCTCAGACCTTATCCCTGCTGAGAGGATGCCATTCTCTGAGGAATGGAATATGAGACGTAAGTGTTGCTACACCGAGTGTATTTTATCATATGAATGTCATTTTCCCCCTTTGCACTAACTCCTTTCTTTTTTACTTGATTTTCTTCTGATTGTTAGCCACCCAGTGGTTCCTCGGCGCGGTCAAATACCTCCCGAGATGGGTCAAACTCTTAGACTCCGCCTCCCCGTATAATGAGCGTGTTTGGCGTGATTTTGCCAAGACGCGATGGCAGGCCAAAAATCATGGTATGCCCTTACCGTTGTTACTTGCAAATTCCTTATAAGT
Organism: Nicotiana undulata; assembly: GCA_005239495.1. NCBI lineage: Eukaryota > Viridiplantae > Streptophyta > Magnoliopsida > Solanales > Solanaceae > Nicotiana > Nicotiana undulata. The sequence goes on along the minus strand of ML292421.1, from coordinate 12,288 downwards.
AATCTTCACGGTGATATGTTTGATATTTCATGCTTGTGCAGGCCTCGGGGAAGTCGTTTCAATGAGACCGCCTCCTCCTGGCGAAGAAGAGACCAAAAAATCCGCCAAGGACAAAAAGAGGAAGAAGGAGACGCCGTCGGAGTCTCCAAAACCAAAGAAACCTAAGGCTCGAAAGCCTAAGACCGATGCAACGGTCTTGACATGGGAAGCTATAGAAAGTCTTCGTACAGAAGACGAAGATGATGACAATTTCCCGTTGGTACAAAGGGAAAGACGAAGCGCTGACGCTTCGAAAGCTGCTGGGCAGAAGATTGCCGAGTTGGAGGTAGACGATGCGGACCCACCTTGTATTGAGGAGACCCTCGAGGAGGGTTTGGGTGCAATTCCCGAGCCAACTGTCAGACAGGATACGACCTGTGCCGATGAACACCTTGTTGGAGGAGCTAATTCGAAGACTCTTGGGGGCGAGAGGAAGCCCCGATAGAGGTCGATACCCTGGACGATTTGCAATCGGGCCGTCATTTTCACCAGGGCAAATACGGGATGCCCAGAACAGGGAATCTCCTAATATTGGGGCCTCTCAGGGAGAGGACGATTTATTCAAGGACTACTTTGTCGGTGTCGAAGAACACGCCGATCTTGATGCCCCGGTTTCTCTTGAGAAGGCTACGAAATTCCAAAAATGGGTAACTTCTTGATATACTATCGGTGCTTCAAGTTTTTATTCTTGTTTTTCTAACCCCTCTCCTTTGTGTTGTAGGTCACGAAGTTGTATGATCAGGATTTCTCCAAGCTACAAGATGAGCTGACTTGTCGTGAGGAGGAGCTTGAGAAGATCACATCAGAGTCAAATAAGCTGAAGGCTTTGTATGCCCGAAAAGAGAAGGAGTTGATCGACCTACAGGCAGGCTCAGAGAAGGCGCTTCAGGAGAGGGTTAACTTCATCGAGCAGGTAATCTGGTATTCATGAGCTTGTCTTTATTGTTATAACTTGGTTCTTATTACCTCAGTTCAGCATTTGTAGATTGAGCAAAAGGATGCCCTGGCGGGGCAGCTTCAGGAAGAGATTGCGTCCAAGGATGCCGAGATCCTAGAGCTGAAGCAGCACAATGATTCCGCGGCCTCAGAGAGGGATAGTCTTCGGGAAGAGCTAGCCTCGACTCAGGGTCTTCTTCAAGGTGCTCAAGAGGAGGCTCACAAATTTGAAGTGCTACATGCTGAGTTGGCTTCCGCATTATCCATGGCCAAGTCTGAGGCTTATGCATTCGTATCCTCGTACAAAGACGATGTTGTCGCCGCAAATGATCGGGCCAGGGAGATATCCAAAGAGGCCGAGATTAAACTGGCTCGGATTGCTCATGCTCATTTGGAAGCTAGGAGGCAAGCCTTTGAGGAGGTGCATGCCAGGGGTTTCGATCTCTCTGCTGAGATCGATGAAGCCAAGGCCTTGGAAGATGAATCAGCAGTTCTGACTACTTCGGATGAGAGCTCGACAAGCGACTTGGGAAGTAGTGAGGATGAAGAATAGAATACCTTGCCCTTTTTACTTCTTTTTTGTATGTGGGCTCCTCAGGGAAGTTTTGTATTGTTCTTCTTGTAAATACATTTTTGGAATGCAAAGGATCCTCGTATTTAATGTCTTCAAAGTTTGTCTTTTAGTGTTTATGCAAAAGTTAAGCTTCGAATTTTGAATTTAACTCCTTCGAGCCCGGTCTTGGAGTAATAGAGACCTTTGAGGCGGGTTGTTCTTATTTCAACTGCACACCTTTCTGAGGTTTGGTTGGTGAGGGATCGATTTAGCTCCTCGATCCCTTGAATGATGTATGATAACGTCATTCTTATGACATGACTGTGAACTGACCGAGGTGGCCCCATCGATTCATTTTCCAAAAATCCATAATGCCTTTTTCAGAGATGATAGGCTATCAGAGTAAATGAATAGTCGTCGCTCTTCTTATATATACTTGTTTCTTCTTCATTGAGGGCTTTGCTGCTTGTAAAACTAATTTTCTCTTTTAGAGCTCCTTTTTCTTGCATCATTTGTCCTGCTATCTCAATTTGAAGCTTTCGCCCGAGTTTTCATCTTTTTCCCTTGCTTCAAAGGAGTCATGCATGCCATGCCCAAATCTGCTCACCAGGAAGAGAGGGGTTCTACCTCTACTTTCCGTCCGGCCGGTGGTACACATCCAGCATCTGGCGAGCTAACCTTGAGTTGTTTCATCTCGAGGAAGGACTTTACGTTAGAGAGACCTCTCGATGTTCTGGTCCATCGAGAGCATGCATCGAGGTTCATTACATCAATAGAAGAGAGACACCTCGAGACTGTGAGGAGAGACTGCGAATGGGGAGAAGAGGTGATGTTGCAGGTACTTTCTCGGGAAGGGAGTATCATGGCCCATGTAGAGGGATTTTTGAACGTATACACGTACCCCTTTACGTTAGGCCCTATCGACCAAGTCGTGCTCGAGTTATGTCAAAGATATCGAGTTACCTTGGCTCAGGTCCACCCGTCATTCTGGCGGATAGTGCTGATGATAAGATTCTTTACTGAGAAGGCCGAGTTCGAGTTCACCCTCAGCCACCTCATCAGACTGTATCGGCCTCTACATTGTCGAAGTTTGATCACATTACGACGCGGATCCACCAAGCCCGTCATTTCCAGTGACGACGAGGATTAGGACCGCGTATGGATGAGTCATTTTGTCCGACTGAGGACTATTGACATCATTCCTGCGGAGTTCCTGCCATTCCCCGAAAATTGGAACTTCAAACGTAAGTATTACGTCGTACTTTAGTGCCTTTTGTTCTCAACTTTGCTAGGGCTCATGGGAGTGTTTCTTTTCTTCCTTCACAGCAGTCCCGTGGTTGCCAAATGAAGTCCCCGATCTTGTAGGTTGGGTCCACAAATTGGCAGCCTCATTGACTTACGACGAGCACAAGTGGCAAGAACTGTCGAAGGGTAAATGGGAAGCAAAACACCATGGTATGTGCTGTGTGGTTGCTTTCTCGAGGAATATTTTCCTTTATGTGTATTAACTCCTTTGCCGCAGGCATTGGAGATTTTTCTGAGATGCAACCGTGCCCTCTCGGATCGGCTTCGGAGCCAAGGAAATATAACAAGAAGAAGGGATCCTCGAGGGAAGAGGATATTCATGATGAAGCAGGGCCTGCCCGGAGGTACAAAGAAGATGCAACCACGGGGGAAGATCTTATATTCATCAGGCGGTATGCGAGCGGCAATGTAACCAAAGGGGACGGCATCACGTCAACGGCTCGAACCGAGAGATCTCCCGAGGTAGCTAAGCCTGCTGAGCCCGAGGTATCTAGCCTCGAGGCAGAGGTTCCACAGAAGGGAGGAGCGAGGGTCCCTTGTCACCATCTTCTTCTCCCTTCGAAGGTATTTCGAGGGATGTTTGGGGCCAGGGGCTGCCTAGATTAAGTGGAGTCCCGAGCGATCACGTTCCCTTACAGGGTGGTTCAACTGGGGCCGAGTAGACCAGACCAGTATATGCACACTCAATTTTTTAGGAGGATCAATGGCTCTGTCCAGTGGTGAGCTTCGGTGACCCTTTGGCTTTTCAGCTTTGCATTCTCATCATTTTAACTGAACCTTCTTTATGACAGGCCTTCGACAAATTCAAGTCTGAGCTTCTTCGCTGTGAAGCTAGGTTGCAGAAAGCTTTGAAGGGGAAGAAATCTCTCAGGCTTCTTTGTGACAAGAATGCAGGAGAGTTGATATACCTTCGATCGGAGCTGAATCGAAGTCATAACTACGAAGGCAACCTTGAGAAATAGGTAACCTTTAGTTTGTGGGAATACAGTCTTCTACTCCCATTCTCGAAGACTAACCTTTTGGGTATCTTAGTTGTAGAGAAAGACGGAGAAATTGGAACGCTTTCGGGGTGAAGTTGATCAAGTTAACTCCGAACACATTGAATTGAGAGCACAGATAGATGCTCATGTTGCGGCCGAAAGGAACGCTTTGGCCAAGGTCTCCCCCTAGAGATACAACTTTGCAATGCTCAAGAAAGCCACTCGGTTCAGACGAGCAAGATTGCTAAGCTTGAGACAGACCTTCTGAAGATGAAGGCCGAGGTCGTGGATTCTCGAGCCGAAGTCGAAGAGGTTCGAGCAAAGGCCGATAAGAAGGTGGCCATTATCTGAAAGAAGCTGCTAAAGCTCGTATGAAGGTGAGGGAGGCTTCCGATCGAGAGAAGCTAAGCAATGATTGTCGCGCCCCCTTTTTCCTCGCACGGGTTAGGTACGGAGAGATCAGTTTTATGACATTTCGGACAACTCCTTAAAGGAAAGGTTTAAGGAAGAGCCGCCACCTAACGATTTTTATGGTGCGTTAGGGCACCTAGAGTAAATAACTCATGAACTAGTTTGCATTACCAGATATTGGGTAAGGGCTTGAAGTTATCCCAAGGGGAAGGTGTTAGGAACCCCTCAAGATCCACAACTGTGGGTCCCATCCAAAACGTTTTGTGAATTTGGAAAGACAAACAAGTAAGGCTCAGATAAGAGGGGATTTCAAGTAAAGGCTGAAATTGTCAAAAGAATTTTAAAGAATAATAAAGTAAAACCATTTGAATGAAAATGTCCTAGGTTTTAAATCAATATGGATCACATCAATGCAATACCCGGTATGTCACATCCTCAATGAAGGGATACACGTGGTATTAGCGCACCGGTCATCATAACCATATTCTACCATTCCCAGCCCGTAAAGGTTATTTAAAGCGCGTGTGTCGGTCACGAAGCTTATTGCGTGCTATTACCCGCCCCATTCTGTAAGTCCTGGAGGGTATTTAGGACTACTAATCCTACAAGGTGAGTACTAGGCTGAACCCCTTAGGTTTAAAGGATAAAATGTTAAGCGACATACATAACAAGTAGGACTACATGTAAGGGAACACGTAAAGACAAATAAGGGCTCACAGATTCCTCCACAGGTAAACATGTAAGTAGCACGTCTAAAACACAGCTAAAGTCTTAAAGACAGGATTTAAAAAAAGAGGTTTGGAGTTAAAGAAAAATAGTAAGTTTCGACAGTTGTAGTAAAAGGATATGTTTTGACAACTTAGCAGAAAGGTTCAGTTAAGACTGAGTATTTCAAAAGGGGGGTTGATTTTCAGAAATGCAGTAGCTTAGAGATAGGAGTAGGATTTAGAAGTAGATAACGATTTAAAGTCTCCGGTAAAAACATGGATAAAAATCATTAGAGCATAGTCACGTCTTTCAGTACTGGGACTGAAGTAAAGTACTTTCGAGTTGCTCTTTGCCCAAAGCCCGCTGAAGCAATTGTAGCAGCTCCTGCGCCGATTAATTTTGGTTTTTTTGAAATAATCTAGTGATTCAAAAAAAAGTGACTTAAAAAAAGATACAGTAGCTTAACGTAGAGTAGGAGTCCGCAGTTTAAAGAGAACTGTAGTAAAAGGAGTAGGTAAATTGTTCTAGAAAATACAGTAGCTTTAAAGAAATATAGAGCAAAGATTCAAAGTAGCATGATTTTGAGCAGAGTGAGGTAACTTTGAAACCCAGTAGTTTAAAAGCATAATGGAACAGGAATCAGATAAAGTTTCAGTAAAGAGGAAATAAATGCATGATTCCCAGAATCAGTATTTTGAAAACAGTAGAGTTTTAGAGTAAAGTATAATGAACTGCAAAGAGGTAAAGAACATGAGTGAAAAAGCAGTAAGGTTTGAGATTTTCAAAAGGAACTGATTGGTTCTAATACCAGCAAGCAAACACAATTGGTTTGATTTTAATACGTATTAGGCCTAAAGTTTGCCTAGGCGTCGTATACATTGCCTAATTATTTTGAAGGGTGAACATGCATATTTTGATTCTAATTTTAAGAGGGATACATTTACAGAAACGTTTCAAACAGTTAACCATATTTTAGCGAGATTAAATTAACATGTTGATTAGGTGTTTCAACGACTGCAACTCGAACAAGTATGAAGCCCAAAATAATAGGATATCTAATGCACATAGGAATACCTAAAACATGGTTTCTAAATGCTAATGATTATGAGAATGCAGTAATAACCTTATAACAGTCTTATTACTTGTTATAGTTGTGAATTATGATCATGGTTTGCAAGATGAGTATAATAGATATGCTGAAAGTAAAGAACCTAAAGTAGGATTCCTAGTGCATGAGGTGCATGTCCTAAACAGGTTATCTATTGCACATGTAAGTAAATAAAACCCTATAAGTATATTTTCTACCCATTACTAGACTGAGCATGCATAGCCCTCCCCCCCATATTCAATATCCAGCCCCAACTATTCGTTTACAAGTTATTACAAACCGGTAATAAATGAATTACAGTAATGAAAAGGAAAATAAGAAGTTACTTCTATAGGGAGCCTTCAATCAGGCCCAATCTTCCAAACTCACTCCTTTCGAGTTTCACAGCCTTACATGGCCTGGGTGCGGCAAAGCTCCCTAGGGCCCTCATGGGTCCCTGGCCAATACCAGCACCCAAACAAATTGCCAAAAGTTCAGCATGTGCAGTGTGGAATTACCAGCCTTGTGTGTCAGAGTTCCATGAGTACTCAGAGGTACTCAAGGCAGTGCTCACACGAAGGGGTAGGACTTAATTTCTAAGAGTAGTGTGAAGTGCAAGAAGAGAAAAATTTGTAGTTTGAAGAAAAGAGTTTACAAAACTAGAGAGTTGTTTTCTTAAAGATTAGCTCTTGAATGCAACAGAAGTACTAATTACAAAAGTTCAACAGTATAGGATTGCACACAAGGGCAATGGGGTAAGGGAACAAGTAGATCACATAATAACAAAGAGATACATAGACTTAAGAAACTCATTTAAGCATGGTTACACAAATCAAAGAGGTTCAGGGGACCAAGAAATGACCGAGTTTAGACATGACAATGGACAGTAACGGAATGCAGTTATAACAGGTGAGATTAAAAGCAAATAACAGTCATGCAAGCATGTAAATCATAAAGAAGGTAAGTACTAATAGATAAAAGGGTTCAAGGGGATCAGGGGATACATAATACTGGACAGGAAAGGGAAATGGCTAACAGATGCATATAAGGATAGGCAAGGCCTATGACAAGTATTGATTCAATCATAAACATAGAAATCCCAAAGAGATGAACATGGCAAGTATTGATAGGCAAACAGGAACCAGTTACATGTTGCATAGTAGGAGCATAAGTAGAAGACAATTAGGAGTATAATGAACTGAGATAGTAGTAAACACATTGGTTTGGGACTTAGAAATTAATTAGAACATACCACTGGTAAGAGAGGGCACAGCAGAATGCAAGAGCAAGGTGAACACACAATATTGGCCTTGGCTTAGAGCCGGCCAATAGTAGACAATAGCAGAGTAAAGAAAAGAGAGAAAGCACAAGAGAGCTTAGAATAATATTGATTGTTGTCCCGTGTTATTGAAAAACATAGGGTATTTATAGTTAAAAATAGGTAGTAAAATACAATGGTAATAAAAGAGGACAGAATCCAATCAGTGTAAAAAATACACGGACCCCTTAAATCAGGGGATTCGAACTCAGAGAATGGTAAAACAATATGGCCATATATGGTAAGAGAAAAATCAGTACCAAACTTAAGTAAGGAAATAATCCAGGCCTGTTAAAGAACAGGGAATCTCGGAATCAGTTAACCAAATAATCAAGACAAATCATTCCCTTAAATTAAGGGATTGGAATTCAAATAGTAACACACATAGGCAAGGTAAAAGAAATCAGTCAAGAATCGAATTAAGGGAAGGACTAGGCAATAGAGTAAATAATTAGGGCCAAATTCAGAGATTCCAATCAAGGAGAGACTCATGGAAGTCAATCAATCTAAACAAACATATAGTGCTCGTCAAAACAGGGAAATCAGCATCGATTAGAAGGAAATTATTGAGCCCTTCTTCTACATATAAATAGAGAGGCAAACAGTAGTAGCAACATGCAAGCCTGGCAACATCGACAGTAAGAGCCTAGAGAAAAACACACATATGAAGCAAGTAGGTAAAGAGCTTAAAAATGGCTGGTTCGTAGCATGATAGTCATAGAAAACTCAGCAAGAGTCAAATAGTCAAACCAGCATGAAGATACGAACATAGAAGTCTAAGAAAATTAGGGTTTTCACCATAAAACATGTTAAAAACAGTAGGAGCATGGAATCAGTAAGTATGCAAAGGGAAAAACTCAAACATACAAGTGAAAACAGTTCGAACCAGTATAGTAAAGACTTAGAGAAAAACCCTAACTAAAAAATACTCAAAAGCGTTTTAAAGTTGATGAAACTTAAAGATCGAGTTGAGAATAGTATAAAAACATGAGAGAATAAGCTAAAATAACAGAGATTTAAAAAGGTTTAGGTCGGAGCTAGGGTTTCATAAGAACCAGAGCAAAAATAGGAGAACCTACCGTGAAACTCATGGATAGTGGTGAGGAAGGCATGACAGTGTCAAAACCCCACCGGAGAAAGGCCGGAATCAACCCAAGCAGAGCTCCAGTAGTTGTTGGGTATGGTAAAGACCCATGGAGGTCTTAGAGACAAAGTAAGTGGATCAAGGAGTCGTCAAGGCGGCTGGTGGTCAAAAGGGGAGAGACTGGAGGTGGCCGGAGACAGGCTGAGGACCATCGGAGAAGGGGAAGAACCAGAAGGTTCTAGAGAGAAGGAGGAGAGAAAGAGACGAGTAGAGAGAGAGACGGTTCTCGAAGAGTGAGGGGTCAGGGGGTAGTTAGGGAGTTAATTATGGAAAGGAAAGATCTGGGCCGTTGATCTTATTTGATCAACGGCTCAGATCTGACCGGGGTTGGGCCAGGTAGAGAAACGGTTTGGGCTGGGTCATTTGTGGGTCAGGTGGGTTGGGTAATTGGGTTTTAAAATATGGCTAACATTTAAATAAAATAGGGCTAGATGTTAAATAAGAAATAGGCCAATTTTGAAGGCATATATGCAAGTTTTAAAAAAATAGTGTGGGAAAAATTGGGTGTCAACATCTGCCCCTCTTTACCCGGGAAGGATGAAAGAGTTGTCGGGTAAAGACATGATGGCCAATTTTGACTGAGACGAAACTGTGGGATAGAATTCGGCCGTACCCTGGTTTCTGAGCTTCCTACATATCCCTGGTTTTACAGGAATCAGGCCGTATGTAGTTCCAAAATCATCGGCAAAATATACCGGTGATGTTTCACAAGAACGGACGCAAGATGCAAGGTAAGGTAAAATTGGAAGGTCTTACGGGGTTGTATCGGAGAACTGGAGCCGTCCACTCCTGCGTGGTTGGCTGTTCCGGCCAGATTACCTGCAAATAATGACGAGCATATATTGCGCATAATATAAACATGATGCAAGTTCCCGTTGGACTATGAATGCTGTCTTCGGACATTTTAGGATGATGTCCTTAGACCATGATGTCCTGGGCCATGAATCGGTTGGTGCGGGATTCGCAGGCTATGAAATTATGTTCTCGGGCCATGAGGATGGTGCCTCTTAACCATGATGCCTTTGAATAATGATGTGCAGATTGAAATAAAGAGATCCTCAGGCCATGAAATGATGTTCTCGGTCCATGGAGATGGTGCCTCTGAACGATGACGCCTTTGGACAAGTTGGCGATATTTCAACCCATGAAGAATGCAGTAGTATTATGTTGACAAGACAGATCTTAGTCTTGCGATTTGAAAAAGGAAAGAGGGGCAGAGCTTATCCCGAAAGAAAGCGTAAATAAATAACGTCACGAAAGGTGATTGCTTTGAAAAGGTAGATAGGAGCTTTGCGTAATGAAGTAAAATGCAGGGGAGGTAGCGTAGAACCTCGGAAGGCAGAAAGTAGCCTTATGCAATGCAAGAAGTGTAGGGGAGGTAGCGCTTAACCTCGGAAGGCAGAACGGTAGCCTTATGCAAAGATGCGAATGCAGGGGAGGTAGAGCTTAACCTCGGAAGGCAGAATAGTAGCCTTATGCAAAGATGCAAATGCAGATGGAGGTAGAGCTTAACCTCGGAAGGCAGAATAGTAGCCTTATGCAAAGATGTGATAAAATGCAGGGAGACAGTGCTTAGTCTCGAAAGGCAGAACAGTAGCCTTATGCAATGCAAGAAAATGCAAGGGGACAGTGCTTAGTCTCGGAAGGCAGAATAGTAGCCTTATGCAATGCGAAAAATGACAGTAAGAGTTCTTAGCTGATGATAAGTTTCGGCGATATGATTGTTGTGAATGAAGCGTTGTTTACGATAATAGTAAGCGTCGGCATGTGCGAAAAGTTTGAGAGCGTATCCTTGAGGAGTGTACGTCTTGCGGAGACAATAAGATGTTTTGGGCTTTTGCCGTCTCTGTGCCTGCATCCAAAGAAAAATTGTGAGCTCTGTAAAGGGGAGGGTTAGTTCGCATTCCCCACTGGCTTGGCTTGTCTCCTTGATAATGATCATTGTGTTTGTATCGCAGGGGTAGCGTTGCTAAACAAGCTATTTTTTAGAAGAGCTAAACATGCATGGTTTTTATAAAAATATGATATAACATATAATTGAAAAAATAAATTTCTTTGGGATGAACCGACGACCATGACGCGGTTCGAGACATTTCAACCTCTCTTGCTATGGAATTTCGAGGGTCCTCCTCAAAATTCCACCCTAGTTTGATAGGTGAATGCGTCTGGCTGCTGCTTGTGCGGCGACCGCCTGAACTTGCTTCGGAATTTTGAGGTCCCTCCTCAAAATTCTGCCCCAGTTTCCATTCGTGGGGGAAATGAAATTTTTATTAAAATGTGACCGAACCCATAGGGATGCCTACGTATCCCCTCTTAAACGGGAATCAGGTCAGGCGTAGTTCAATTTACAACATTGATAGAAACATAACAATTACACATAGTAGCGCTTGACTGCATCTGAGTTGATTGGTTAAGGCCAAATTTCTCCATCCATTTCTGCAAGTATGAGTGCTCCTCCTGTTAGTACTCGGTGAACCATGTACGGGCCTTTCCAAGTGGGAGAGAATTTCTCCTTGGCTTCATCTTGATGAGGAAAGATTTTCTTTAACACCAGCTGCCCCGGTGTGAATCGTCTCGGCCTGACTTTCTTGTTGAAGGCTCTGGTCATTCTATTCTGATATAGCTGACCATGACAAACTGCGTTCATTCTCTTTCCGTCTATGAGGGCCAATTGCTCATAACGGCTTCTTACCTATTATGCGTTGCTGAGCTCAGCTTCTTGTATGATTCTTAGAGATGGAATTTCAACTTCAGCAGGAATGACAGCTTCTGTACCGTATACCAACATGTAAGGAGTTGCCCCAGTTGATGTGCGAACCGTGGTGAGGTATCCCAGTAGGGAGAATGACAGCTTCTCGTGCCACTGCTTGTGCTTCTCTATCATCTTTCTCAATATCTTCTTGATGTTCTTGTTGGCAACCTCAACGGCTCCATTCATCTGCGGTCTGTATGTTGTGGAGTTCTTGTGCTTGATCTTGAAGGTTTCACACATTGCTTTCATCAAATCACTGTTTAGGTTAGAACCATTGTCGGTGATGATCGACTCTGGAACTCCGAACCGACAAACAATGTGGTCGCAGACAAAGTCGGCCACGACCTTCTTAGTAACTGCTTTGTAAGATGCTGCTTCGACCCATTTGGTGAAATAGTCAATGGCAACCAGAATGAACCTGTGTCCATTGGAGGCTGCAGGCTCGATTGATCCAATAACATCCATGCACCAAGCGGCGAACGGCCAGGGTGAACTTGTTGCATTAAGCTCACTGGGAGGTACCTTTATCATATCCCCATGTATCTGACATCGGTGGCATTTGCGGACATACTGGATGCAATCTGTTTCCATGGTCATCCAGAAATAACTAGCCTGAAGTATCTTCTTTGCTAGAACAAACCCGTTCATATGAGGACCGCATGTACCAGCATGTATTTCTTCCAACAACTTCGTTGCTTCCTTTGCTTCGACACATCTTAGCAAACCCAGATCGAGAGTCCTCCTGTACAGGATTCCTCCGCTGTGAAAGAAATTGTTTGATAACCTTCGAAGAGTGCGCTTCTGAGTAGCGTTTGCAAGCTTTGGGTACTCTCCCTCTGCCAAGTACTCCTTGATATCATGAAACCAAGGTTTTCCATATGCTTCATCTTCAATATGGGCGCAGTAAGCCGGCTGATTGTGGATCTCCACTGGGATGGGATCAATGAAGTTCTTGTCTGGAAGCTGGATCATAGATGACAAGGTAGCCAATTCATCGGCGAACTCATTCTGGATTCTGGGAACGTGCCGGAATTCAATCTTTGTGAACCTCTTTC
>ML292420.1:0-36045 GCA_005239495.1 Nicotiana undulata | reverse complement strand
ACTTAAAATACTACATACTTTTAACACACCTTATACACCTTACTATCATGGTCATGTGGTACCATGTATGGCACTAGTCCATAAATATCGGGTATTTTAGCATGCCCGAAAGATTCATTCCCATTTCCCAACATCGATCGCTTGATTGATGCCACGGCTGACCACGAGATCCTCACTTTCCTCGATGCCTACTCCAGGTATAATCAAATTCAGATGAACCCCGAGGATAGGGAAAAGACTTTGTTCATCACGAAGTATGGTATGTACTGCTATAATGTGATGCCCTTCGGGCTAAAAAATGCGGGAGCCACGTACCAACGCCTAGTTAATAAGATCTTCGAACATCAGATAGGCAAATCCATGGAAGTTTACATTGATGATATGCTAGTTAAGTCCCTGCGCGCAGAGGACCATTTGACTCATTTGCAGGAGACATTCAACATCCTTAGAAGCTACAACATGAAGCTCAACCCCGAGAAATGTGCCTTTGGGGTAGGTTCAGGCAAATATTTAGGCTTCATGGTGTCAAATAGGGGGATCGAGATCTACCCCAACAAAATCAAGGTCGTCAAAGACATCACGGTGGTAAACAATATGAAGGTCGTACAACGGTTGACCGGGCGGATAGCAGCTTTGGACCGATTCATCTCGAGGTCATTGGACATGAGTCACTATTTCTTCTCCTTACTCAAAAAGAAAAACAGCTTCGAATGGACTCCGGAATGCCAACATGCCTTAGAGAAATTAAAGTGATATCTATCGAGCCCACCTTTACTCCACACCCCGAAGGAGGATGAAACGATGTACTTATATCTAGCTGTATCCGAGGTAGTGGTAAGTGGTGTGCTGGTTCAGGAAGAACAAGGTACGCAATTCCCTATTTACTATGTAAGTCAGACCCTGGGAGATGCCGAAACCAGGTATTCGCACTTAGAAAAATTAGCTCTCGCATTAGTAAGTGCATCTCGAAAATTGAAGCCTTATTTTCAATGTCACCGTATTTGTGTTTTAACAACATATCCTCTTTGAAACATATTTCATAAACCCGAATTATTGGGCCGACTGGCCAAATGGGCCATCGAACTCGAGGGGTATGATATCGAATATCAGCACCGAACGACTATCAAGTCCCAGATTTTGGCGGACTTCGTTTCCGACTTTACGCCCGCCCTTGTGCCCGAGGTAGAGAAAGAACTCTTTCTAAAAACGGGCACATCATCAGGGGTATGGACCTTGTTCACTGATGGTGCCTCGAACATGAAAGGATCTGGGCTCGGTATAGTTCTGAAGCCACACAAGGGCGGCATGATTAGACAATCTATAAAAACTGCAACGTTGACTAATAATGAGGCCGAGTAGGAGGCTATTATTGCAGGTATTGAATTGGCCAGAGGCTTGAGAGAAAAAGTCATCGAAGCAAAATGTGATTCCCTTCTGGTGGTAAACCAGGTAAATGGGAGCTTCGAGGTTCGAGAAGACATGATGCAAAGGTATCTAGACAAACTTCAAATCACTTTTCATCTCTTCAAAGAATGGACTCTGGTCCACATACCTCGAGAGAAAAACAACGAGGCTGATGCACTCGCTAACCTGGGATCATCCGTCGAAGAAGATGACATACTCCTCGGGGCTGTTGTTCAGCTATCTAAATCGGTGATTGAAGAAGGCCACGCCGAGATCAACTCCACCAGCCTGACATGGGATTGGAGAAACATAAAAATAAATTATTTGGCAAGTGGGAATCTACCCACGGACCCAAAGGAAGCGAGGGCCCTGCGAACCAAAGCAACTCGATTCTCACTCGACGAAAATGGAACTCTATACAGAAGGACCTTCGATGGGCCCTTAGCAGTATGCTTGGGACCGGGGGACACTGATTATGTGCTACGAGAAATCCACGAGGGTACTTGCGAAAATCACTTCGGTGCTGATTCTTTAGTTCAAAAGGTGATCAGAGCAGGTTACTATTGGGACAACATGGAGAAAGATACCAAAGAATTCGTCCGAAAATGCGACAAGTGCCAGAGCTTTGCACCGATGATTCACCAACCCGATGAAAAGCTACATTCGGTCTTGTCCCCCTGGTCGTTCATGAAATGGGGTATGGACATCGTCGGTCCCCTGCCAACGACACAAGGTAAAGCTAGATTTATTCTATTTATGACTGACTACTTCTCAAAATGGGTGGAAGCGTAGGCCTTCGAGAAGATAAGAGAAAAAGAGGTCATAGACCTCATCTTGGACCACATCATGTGTAGATTCGGGATCCCCTTCGAGATAACATGTGATAAAGGGAAGCAGTTCATCGGAAGCAAAGTAACAAAGTTCCTCGAAGATCACAAATCAAAAGGATCTTGTCAACGCCCTACCACCCGTGTGCAAACAGTCAGGCCGAGTCCACAAACAAGACCATCATTCAAAACTTGAAAAAGAAGTTAGAAAATACGTAGGGAAATGGAGAGAAATGCTGCCCGAGGTGCTGTGGGCATATCGAACAACCTCGAAATCGAGCACAGGAGAGACGTCATTTTCTTTGGTGTATGGGTCCGAGGCTTTGATACTGGTCGAGGTCGGAGAGCCAAGCGCCAGATTATGACATGCCATCGAGGACTCAAATAACGAGGCCATGACCACAACCCTCGAACTGTTAGATGAAAAGCGAGAAGCTTCACTGGTCCGAATGACCGCCCAAAAACAAAGAATCGAAAGATACTATAACAAGAGAACAAACCTCTGACATTTCGGAGTCGGGGACTTAGTCCTAAGGAAAGTCACCCTAAACACTCGAAACCCTAATGAAGGAAAGCTAGGCCCAAGCTGGGAAGGACCGTACCGCGTCCTCAGAGTAATCGACAAAGGGTCCTACAAACTCGGCACCATGGAAGGCGAGCAACTTCCAAGCAATTGGAACATATCAATTCTCAAGCACTATTATTGCTAAGGTAGAACCTTCTCCCTTTTCCTTTTGTGCTTCACACTAATTTTTTACAGGTGTCCAATGGAAGACACCGAAACATCCTTCGACTTGAATACCTTGGGTTTTAAAGCATGCGTTGCACTCTTTTCCTTCGATCGGGTTTTATCTTGATAGGGTTTTACCGGCAAGGTTTTTAACGAGGAAACATCTATATGATACCTAAGGAGAACTCAACAAGTATTCAAGGCTTCTCTTCAATCAACCTCAAATACTGGGGAGCATCCCCCCCGAGAGACCACCTCCTCGAAGAAATTGAAATAAGCCGAAGAGGGTCTTGACATGAGAATGATGTATCGGACCAAACAGTCGAGTGAACCGTGTCTCCGTAGAATAATCTAACCCTCAACGACGAAAACATGTATACTTGTACCAAGTAATCGAAGAAGTATCTTTTATCACCAAAAACTTTTCGCTTCGAAGAAGTTTTTATTTTCACAAGAAACAGCCCAAAGGCTAGAAATCCTCGAGCACTCGGGAACTGTCATCGACCACCAGCTCATCGGGCCACCCGAAACTCGAAGTCGTAAGACCCCGATCAGGCATCTTCGAGCTTATAAGCCCTCAATGAGGAAATATCAAATCTGTAAGACCTCAACGAGGCATGTTCAAATTTGTAAGCCCTCAAGGAGGCAATATAAAACCTGTAAGACCTCAAGCTAGGCATGTACAAACCTGTAAGACCTCAAGCAAGGCATGTCTTAATCTGTAAGACCTCAAGCAAGGCATGTCCAAATTTGTAAGATCTTAAAAAGGCATAATCTCGGTATTAAGGTCAAGGCCAGATATTCGAACTTGTAAGACCCCCAAAAAGGCATACCCTTGATATAGACGCCGAGGCTATCTCACCGGGGGACTAAAAGGCTACGGCCAAACTCAATGGCTACGATCATAAGGCTCCGGCCAAACTAGCGCGACTCGGAGACGTACGACCATCACCATAAAATCACAGGCCTTCAATTACTTCAAAAAGAACGAGTTAATCAGGCTACCCTTGACATAAGCAAAAGAGCTTCGATCATATCAGCTCCAAACAATGAAAAGGCCTCGAAGCTATCGACCTTCAAGAAAAAAGCTTCGAAAATTTAGCCTTCAAGCGAACCTCCTGATGTGCTCATTTATCGTCACATAACAACTCATAATCGAGGTTCTTCTCGAGCCATTGAAGAGTCAGACAAACACAAAAACTTCAAATAGTCTTTAACGAGGGAAAACTATAGCCATACTAGAGGTCGTACCGACCCAATGCGTAAGAGCCTAAGCGCCAGCCTAAAGAGTCTCATGGCCGATTTAAAATCCTAAGGGTTAATGAGCTCAAGTCAAAATTTGACTAGGGGACTAGGCCATAAATGGTCAACTATCAACCATTGCCGATTGCTCGTCAAAAGCAAAAACCTGAGGGTTTATCTCGAAATCTAAAATTTCGGACCAATTATCAACAAAGCATCACGGTCTATTCCAAAAAAGTGAAGGAAAGACAAATAATGACGAAAAGAAAAAGGCCTTTTTATATATTGAAGGTTCACAGAGGCATATTTATAAGACCTATGCCTGGAGCCCGTACACAAAAAAAGGAGAGAACAGATAAAACCCTAATCTACCATCGGGGTTGTGCCTTCAACGGCTCCCTCGGAGGTTACACCTTCAATAGTTGGGCCCTCGGCCCCCAGGCTTTCGACGACCTATTCCCCTCGGGGACTTCGCCTTCATCGTCTTCTGAGCTATTGCTCGAGTCACCGTCAGAAGAAAGCAGGGCTGCTGATTTCTCTTCTAGGGTCTTCACCCTCTCTATTTCAGCAGACAAATCGATGCCTTCTGCATGAATGTCCTCGAGAGCCTATCTCCGAGACTTTAACCGGGCATGCTCCAGGGCTGGGGTCAGTTTTAGCTCGGCCTCCTCAGACACTTTCTTGGCCTATGCATTTGTAGAAATAACATCCTCTTTGTATGAGGATATGAGCGCATCGGCCTCGGCCTTGGCTGCGGACAACACGACAACCGATTCAGCGTGGAGATCCTTGTACTTACTGCTCTCCACCCTTGCATCCTGAATAGAATGCTCAACCGAGGCAAATCTCTCCTTGAAGGTACCTCTCTCAGAGACTATCTCATTCACGTGCCTTTTGAGTCCGAGAATTTTAGTGTCCCTGGCTCAGAGCTCCCCCCTCATCAAGGAATCTTTCTTATCGAGCTACAAAGATCAACCCAAAGGTGTCAAAACACTAAAGTCGGGTAAGCATGTAAATAAAAGCAAATAAAAACTATATTACCAGCTCAGCAAGATAGCTCTCGAGACACCGCCTCCAAATGAGCCCGAAGGTCACAGAGGTCTTCCTCCTTCTTGGTAAAAAGAGCTATTAGCTCATCAGCCTCCACGGAGAGCCTCCTGCATTCTTCCTCGGAGTGGGTCAACTCGACTTGAAACTTAGAAAAGGTCTGATTGTAAAGCACTATGGCCTGAAAGCGCAAAGGAAACAAAATTAGAAAGATGAAAATTAGAGCCTTGGACAGAATTTACGAAAGATTACCTGTTTGCAGAGCCTCTCGGCTTCATCAAAGATGAGCGAGGCATTGAGCTCGAGGTTCTCCTCGACCCCAATAAAGAGTCCTTCAAACACGTCCTTATCTCTGATCGATGCCCCCACATCAGAAGACTCTATATTATGGGCATCCCTTATCTCCCTTGGAGACAATGTCGGGCTCGATGGGGAATCACTTACTTCAATAACCCCGGATAGATCGATCGGGGCCTTTCTCCTCCAGCTCGTCTGCCGAGTTCCCCCCGGCTCGGGAAATATTTCGACCATCAACCGACTTTGGTACATGGTCCGGTCCACCCTCGAGAGCCTCTTCAACCCGAGGTGGGACAACAACAACAATAATTTTTGATTTAGAAGCCTCCAGCTCAACAGCCACCGGCTCAGCAAGATACGGAGCAGTCGTGCTTCCTCCTCTCACGGGTGCTGCCGGGGAATCGTTTTTCTCTTCGCCTCCATCTCGGGGGATATTTGATACTTCTGGATTTGAGTCCGCTAAATCAGCCTTAGGTTTTTCCACTTTAGCTTTATTTGGCTTCGAGGACTCGGACAACGATTTCCTTCTTCTCTTCTTCTCTTTGCTAAATTTTGGGGTATCCGTTTCCCCCGACGGTGCTTCTCTCATCAAAGAGGCCTCTCCCAAACCTACACAAACACAAAACATAAGCACAAGAAATGAGGACACGGTCGGGGATATCTCTTCTAAGGAGCTCAAGTACATCAGAAGTAAATATTCACCATGATTTTTGGCTTCCCCTCTAGACCTGGCCAGGTTGCGCCATACGCGCTCGGCATACGATCAAGTCGAATCAAGCTGGCCAACCCAGCCCGGGAAATCCTTAACCGCTCTAGGGTACCACGCAACAGCTGCATCATCGAAGGAAATTAGTTCGTGGGGGATTTTGTCCGAAGGAAAGAGAAAACACTTAATTAACGTATTCACTTACGTTTCGTATTCCATTCTTCAGGGAATGGAATCCTCTCTACTGGAATTAGATCCAAGGTCCTAACTCGGACGAAGCGACTCATCCATCCTCTGTCCCTGACTTTGTCGGTGCAGGCAAAGAGAACCTTTGAGGCCCGCCTTTGAAGTTTTATTAGACCTCCCCGGTAAAGTCAGGGACTGTACATTCTAATCAGGTGGTCGAGGGTAAAAGGCATCCCTTTGACCATGTTTGCAAAATACCTGATCATATAAACGATGCGCCAAATTGATGGATGGATTTGGCCGAGTGTCACTCGATATTGCTTGCAAAAATCAAGGATAACGGGGTCTATCGACGGCGCATGTGGCTCTACCGGACCGAGGGTAAATGGATAGGTGTATACACTAAGAAAGCCGGCTTTGTAAGTTGTTATATCTTCCTCTCAAGAGGGAATCTCCACCAGTACGGCGTCCCCGTAGCAACAATCGGCCTTCACCGTCTCGGTGTCTGTTATCAGGATAGTGTATCGGGACATGGGTTCACACCGTCCCGACTGCGAAGAAGGCTTGTCAACTTTGAAATCGGAGGTTGTTTCACAGGGTCTTGGGATGCACTCCTCGAGATGAGGGGGTACTATTGTCTTTCCCTTAGACGAGCGTGATGAAGAGGAAGTTTTATCCTTTTGAGCGACTGTTCTGGAGGTCTTCGTCATTCTTACCGAAAGGTTTCAAAGAAAAAGATAAAGATTAATTAGGGAAAGAACACCAGAAGGAAGTAGAAGGTTTCAAAGAAAAAGAGAAAGATTAATTAGGGAAAGAACACCAGAAGGAAGTAGGAAGAGATCCTTTGAAAGTTTGAAGACGAAGTGGAAATAAGGGGAGAAGGAAGGAGTATTTATAGGGGCCGATCATGTGCGTTGGGGAAATCCAAAAGGCAGCTAACCGTCGTAATCAATTCAAAGACTTTTCGAGAGCTGCGTGGACGTGACCTCTGAGCATCCTTTTTGTCACATCAATCGTTTAATATGGCATAACTGACATAATGACGGAAGCGTTGAAGAATTGGAGAATTCAAATCGTTTCTTGTCTTTTCATTCCAAGAAACGCGGGGACTATCTGTATACGGCTAAAATCGGAGAGCCCGATTTCGAGGCCAATATGGCATTTCGCGCCCGACCTCGAGGAGCTCTGGGCAAATTCGAAGCTTGACCCCGAGGGAGCATGTCAAAGGTTCCCAATGCTCGGCCTCGGGACAGTGTAAATCGATGACCATCGTAGAGAGGCGGGAAACCCCAAGAGCACGTGGTTAAAGCTGACAATACCTGCAAGAATATTATAAAGTTCGTACCAGACCATTAAATAGCTGTACCAGCTGTATTTCTTTGTAATAATTACACATGTACTATGTTGGGATTCCCCCTCCTATATAAATGGGACCCTTCTCATTTCTTGGGCACATGATATATTCAATACAACAACAAGAACATTCTCTGCTATGTAACTTAAACATACTCTATAGACAATTATTTCATTGATTTATTGCTTCCATTTATTGTGTTTAATTAATAGTTCTTCATTTATTGCTCATTATTGATCATAAAAGGCTATCCTCGAGGCAATCTAAGCTGTTATTCATTCATCGTTCGTCCTCTGTTAAGTATACTAGCCCGACCTCGAGGCCCAGCTGTGGCCAGCTCGAGACCCCGTCTCACAACAACTCGGTTTGCATATTATTGTTTTCTCTTACTGTTGTCATACTTTCCTTACCCATACTTAGTGTTTATTGCCTAAACAACTAGTGTTAAAATAAATCACATATTTTTAGAACCACAAAATTAAATATAATTGTTATTACCATTTTCAAGACAAACAAAGCAAAATGGAATTTGTTGTAATAGAAAGAAGGAAGTGAATATCTTCTCACTTTTTACTTTCCTTTCCCTTCCCTAATTTCCTAGCATTGGAAAATAAGAACATTTATTACTCCTGGACACCTAACTTTGAAAATTTCAAAAAGTTGAATTTTTTATGAACTTAAATTTAATTTTAATGTAACATTTTCTTGATAAAACTAATTTTTCAATAATTATCATTAATTTAATGTTTCTAAAAATGGTATCCAGATAAAATGATAAATTCAGTTATACAAAATGAGAGAAATGGAGTATAAAGGGAAAATTGAAATCATTGGCTCTTCACGAGAGTAAATAGGTGAATATATAAAAAAAGAAAGCTGAAGCCCTTGGAAGCGTTACCCATTATATTATTCTTGTCCTAAATTTACCCATTGCACTCTCCCTCTCTCTCTCTGCACTCTCCCCAATCAAATCAAATCAAATCAAATCAAAGAAACGAGAGAAGGGAGAAGAATAACCAATGGCTTCTCCGGCGACACTTCCGATCTCAAGTCCTCAATCAACGGCGGCTTCCGGTTCCCAATCTCAGCCCCCTATTGCCACTCCCGCATTTCGCTCCTTCATCTCCCGCCTCTCATCTTCGATCCGTCAGGGTTTCGCTCAACGCCGCCCTTGGTATGAACTTCTCGATCGCACATCCTTCGCCCGCCCTGACTCCGTCGCTGAGGCTGCCTCGCGCGTCCGCAAGAACTTCTCCTACTTCCGTGTCAATTATATTTCCTTACTCGCAGGCGTACTCGCTCTTTCCCTTCTCTCTCATCCTTTCTCTCTCCTCGTCCTCCTCGCTCTCCTCGGTGGCTGGTTTTTCCTCTACCTGTTTAGGCCCTCAGATCAGCCTGTTGTCATCCTCGGCCGCACTTTCTCTGATCGTGAAACGCTGGGGATTCTGCTAGTCTCCACTATCGTTGTGGTGTTCCTCACCAGTGTTGGATCGCTGCTCATATCTGCACTCCTTGTTGGACTGGCTATTGTTTGTGCTCATGGAGCTTTTAGGGTTCCAGAGGATTTGTTCCTTGATGATCAAGAGCCGGGCAACGTTGGATTCCTTTCGTTCCTCGGTGGTGCTGCCTCCTCTGCCGCGGCTGCCGCTGCTCCGGCTGTTGCTGCTCGTGTCTAGTCGGATAACATTTGGTGACACGATTATGAGGTTTGTTTTGCGGAGCTTCTAAATTTGATGTGAATCAGTTATTCAATTTAATTGAACTGTAATATTTGTTTGGTAGAAAAACTAGTCGGATTTTGCAGGGAATACTTTAGAAATTTTGTATCTAGATTATAGATCTAGATTGGATCTGTAATTTCCAATTTTTAGATCTGTATTCAATTCCTTTACTTGTTTGTTACTACTACATTTTTATTCATGTTATCTGTAAATCGGCGGATTAAAGGTTAAAATTTATGTAATAGATTTGCCTATTTGTTGATTTTCACGCTTGAAAATTGGCGTTGACCTTAATTTTGCCCGTTGGCCATCTATTTGTTGGACTTTGCTTCACATGCTTTTCTATTCTGTTGGAATACTGGCATCTTTGATACATGCTACCAGAGGAGGAGGTAAAATTTGAGATGCTTAACCTGATCCTTAGGTGAGGGAGAAACGTTATGTGAACACTGACCTTTCATGGAATATAATGTTTATGGTAACTCTAGCTTTCTGCATTTGTGTTTGCAAATAGATAATTTTGTCTTTATGACCATTTGCATGATCCATTTTATAGTTTTAAGTTTGTCTTTAGTTGTGGATAAATTGGCTGGAAAGGAGAGGTGTGTGTGTGTGTATCATAGAGAGGGATAGAGAGCGCTAGCTTGAGCGTTCTTTCTATTTTAGCTCTGTAGGGGGTAGATGGACAGGGTACTTAGCCAGGGGGAGAGGAGACTCTATGTTGTCTTTGCTAGCATTTGGCCATAGATTCCCAAATTTATTTTGAAAAATCTGTTTTGGGTGAAGTTTGGCTTGAAGATGAAAATGGGTTTGGACATTCGTTTTCAAAACATATTTCCCAATTTATTTTGGAAAAACATGTGTATTATGGGGGATTTGGTGAGCTGATTTTGGGATTTGCAGTTTGGGGTTTTGCCAAAATATAGGCAAAATTTATGGCCAAACGTTTGCTGGTCCTTTGCCTTTGTTTAGCATGAATTTTTTTTATGGTCAATCTTGGTTCGATGACCAACTTGCTACTATTTATGAGGAAATTGGATTTTATTGTTCTTGGGGCATGGTTGAGAAGCGCTTGTTTGATATTACTTTTTTAGTCTAGTGGCACTGAGACTCGGGATAGCATGCGGTCTCTAGAGGGCAGCATATGTTGAGACGTTTGTTGGTGATGTTATTGGTATTTTACCTTTGGATTTTCTGTTCTATTTTATATGAACCACATAATGTTTTTAAGAGTAGCCAAGAGAAGATTAGACTAAAGTTTAGCATAAAATGCAATGTTCTAAATAACTTCTAGTTTTTCCATACAAACACCTCCAAAACATGAGACCTAGTCTGAACTTATTATATAAATGATGGATTCAACACTAGATAACATTCTTTGCCTCTTGTAGTAAGGTCTACTTTTAAATGGATCTGCTATGTGCTCCTTACAATGCTATACCTTGTCAGAATGGGGAAAGAGAAAGAACAAGTAAAAGGTGCATTATGTGCCTACTGGGGCATCTAATTTGATAGGCTTGTACTTAGAATATGAATAACTTCATGTTGACATTCTTATATACATGGAAGACTTATTTTTGGCATACTTCTTGTATACGTGCATATTTTGCCCTTGTTTTAATGAGATTTATATTACTTTATCAAAAAAATATACATGGAAGACCTATGACATTAAATTTTCGTAGAATACTGATATTGCAGTTTCACCACTTCCTGTTCTCTTTCTCCTCTGAATATTGCCAGTGTTGACAACTTGTGAACTTTTAAGGACATCTAGGATTATGAAGTGACCATGGTAGAATCAGTTATATTTTTCTTGAAAAACAGGAGTCGTCTGCCTCATGAATGTAAGGTCCACCAGTGAGGTTCTGACTGATCTTTTTTCTTCTTCTTTTTGGTAGGTAAATAAATTTTTGTTAACGTAGAAAAGCACTTTGGTAACGCTGAGTTTGTACAGTGAAAAAGGATATAAAAACTCAGCTCATGTGCACAACTTCTATGGGAGCTGACTGACTCCTAAGATGCTATCCACTTCAGTTGCATTTTACATTTTACATCGAAACACCAAACGAGAAAGATATTAGTAGTTTAATCTACATGAGATTTCGTTTATTCTACATAATCCACCAAGTACAAGCTGGAATGGTATGATAGATTCTTCTTCTACCCTTGACAGCCATTTTTTATCTGTCCAGCGGAGAAGCAAATATATGACTATTCTTGGCATAACCCGCTTCTCTTCAAAGATACCACTAGGAAAACACGCCTGCAGAAAGAAAAGATTAGCCTCCTCTATCTCATTTTCGCACTAGTAACATCTACCTCATAAAATCAAACTCCTTGTCGGTAGATTCTGTTGTGTCACTACGGCTTCATAAGCTACCCCCAGCAGATGCATGCAGACCAAATAGCATTTAGATGACAGTTCATATGGCGTCTAGATGCATGCAGACCATATGTTGAGTCAGTATGGCTTCACATCACTAGAGCGTTTTATGGAGCATGCTCCTCCATATTTCCTTCCCTGAAAAGAGAAGAAGCTGATTTAGACGACATATCACTGTAGCACAATTTATCTTGTATGTCCCATCTCCATGTAACGGCCATGCTAAAGAGTCTGGTTTCTCTGTTGGGTAAGGGAAGTTTTTCAACTGTTACAGTTACTGAGACATCGTCTCCAAATCCCAATAGGTGCAGTTCCTGTGGAAACCTACATCCCAACCCATTCGCTGTCTGCAAAGTGCAACATATATCTTGGTGTTCTAGCAAAACGTAACAGTACAGGGTACTGTTCTCGTATGGTGATGACTTCCCAAACTATGCATATATGTTCTAGAACAATTACTGATGTTTATATCGTATTAATGTGAATTGTAATTAGTAGCAACTTCAGATGTTCATATCTTGTGAGTTGTTGGTTTAGTAGCAACTTTAGTACATTAGTGAAGCTGTGTTGATTTCTAATTGTAATTAGGTAGAATAAGACTCACTTGGATTGTAGCAAACACTTTGAAAGACATCAGGTGAAAGATAGCTGGATAAAAACTGAGAGCTTCTATAAATACAGCGCACTTAGAATTTGTTTGAGGTTAGATTGGACAAATTCATATAAATGGAAAGGTTTTTACACAAGCAAAACAGTTTCCAAGTAGCTTTCCTCTCATATTTAGAATTGATAAGGTTAATAATGCTGTAGATGCTATGTTTTTTAGTAGTCTGTTCTGGCATTTCAATTTAATGATATTTCAAAATTCAGCCTGAAGAACTGAAGTTGTGAAGGGCCAAGCCTAACTTACCCGTAAGTCTGAAGTTTTGAACTGTCACTCATAGGCAGTGACAGTTCAGATTTAGGACGCCAAATTGAAAATTCGCTCTTGAAGTCTGGGTTTGATTCTGAAGTGGTTAAAATTTGAGTATTTTGTGAATTTCGGCTATTCTTTAATTAGCGATCCTAAAATGGCTATTTCCTCAATTCGGACATCCCTCGTTTTTTCTCTCCTTTCTTTTATAATGACTAGGGGTGGCAATTTGAGTCCAAAGCCATCTAACCCGTCCAAAGATTAATGGGTTGGGCTAAAAATATTTTAGCTCATGGGTCAATTTGGGCTGAGCTCAAGTTAACCCATTATTTTTTATGACCCATTCTGATCCATTTAGCAGCTCAAATACAACCCATGAAACTCACTCAAAACAAAGAGATTTCAACCCAACTTATCTAGAAAATTACTTAGTTGGCCTAATTTTACATTTTTTTTATATTTTCAATTTTTTTTTTCTGCATCACCCACTCACCCACCATACCCCCTAACCCCCCCACCCCCACCCCATCGTGCGCAAACCCCTCAAATTTTTTCTTTTTTACTTTTTTTTTTGTATTTTTAATTTTCTGTTTTTTTTCGTTTTTTTTGCACCACCCACCCCCAAAAAACAAATTTTTTTCCTTTTTTTTTTGTATTTTTAATTTTCTATATTTTTATTTTTCTGCACCGCCCACCCCACACCCCCGCGCAAACCCCCTCAAAAATTTTATTTTTACTTTTTTTTTGTATTTCAAATTTTCTATTTTTTTTTGTTTTTCTACCCCNTCAAGTTGGACGGGTTGGGTTATGACCCATTGTTTAGCCCATCTTGACCCAGCCCATCTTAGCCCAATACACTTTGGGCTGAGTTGGGCAATGATCCATTTATTGACCTAACCCATCTTGACCCGCCCAAATTCAGCCCAACCTGCCCATTTGCCACCCCTAATAATTACTAGTATTATATTAGTGCACAAATGAGCTTATGCTCAAGTTAAAATAATTGGTACTTATTTTATTCATCAAATGTTCTCGTTGTGACATAACCTTTTAAGGGATTTTGATAAACATGTTCTTTTATAAAGTAATAAATGCTGTTAGTATTTGGGCGAAAAGAAGGCTTGTACGAATTTCATATCTATCATTCTAAAGCGCTAATCTTTTGTCTATATTTAAACAACAAGTGAAAGTATAAAGAGGAAAGATGCATAACTAGTATTCTAGGAATGTTCCTTCTGGTTAGCATTTTTCCATATCAAATCAAGTATGGTTCATATATCCAAGTCCGACTTAGAGAGATTTTGCAGAAAGCAGAGTGGCATAACATTATTGAGCTAATACTCTAAAGCAGTTGTGTTTATTCATTTTGGTCTAACTTTTGATTGCAGTGATACTTCATGTTTTCACGTGAACAATCGATGCTTGGTAATACAGTAGTATCATCATATATGATCTTGACCTGTCTCATCGCTTGCGAGTTACTGCAGATTCTGGTTTTGTACATTTTGGAGTAGTTTTTTTTTAAGGGTGTGGAGCCACACACGTGAATCTTTTGTGGGACTCATGCACCTAAAAGAGAGTGTATTCACACTCTTTGTCATACAAGTATATCTAAGGGGTCAAGACTATCGAATTTTCAAATTCAGGGGAATTAAAGACCACGTGAAATTTAAGGGAAAACTTAATAAAAGTTGCAATGTTTAAGAGAGTCATGAACATTCTGCCTATTGTAAATTCATAGTCTCACAATGAATTGTCCTATTAAGACAATTGAATCAATCTTTTTCGAAAGAACTGTTTAAGGGCCAAGTGCTCCCTTTCATTCATTCATATAAAACTGTTGAACTGAAAGCTTGATTAGTCATTTGTCATATAATATAGCTGAGAGAACATTGAGAAGCTGCAATGTTAGCTTACGTTGGGTGTATTCTACCTTCGGTAATTATGTGGAAGATTTTTTTTATTTTTTTTAAATATATTTCTTGCAATGGGTTAGTTCACTTCTGGCTCCTGATAGAGGAAAATGAAACAGATAAGTCAGCTTGACAACATAAGCCCATCTCACCCACTTTTTTATTTTATTTTTCCCCGCATTAGGCATCTGGAATTTACTAGTGTTATCGAATCTGTATTATTATAATAGATACCGAAACGGTAAATTTTTCTGAAACAGAAAACAGAAAATTAGTCGTAACATAATGTCGAAATAATCAACCAGAATCAGAAAACTAATGTCGGAATAAAATCGAACCCACTGAATGCACAGTGTGTTCTTAAGGAAATTATTCCCCTCAACTACCCGAGGTGCTGAAATATTACCCTTCCAGGATAGAACGATTTAAAGCCCGTTTGAATTAGCTGATTGTAAATAGCTTATAAGTTCGAAGTGCTGAAACTGATTTTTAAAATAAGCATTTACGTGTTTGGATAGAAGTGTTTGATAAAAAGTGTTGATACGCTATTCTTTTGTTAAAACGACTAAAATACCCTTGAATATTTTCAAAAGATTATAAATTAAAAAAATTCTTTGTAAAGAAAATAATTAGCAACAAATATGGAGTGAAGAGAAAGTCAAAAAATTATTTTGGGAAAAGTATTTTGTGAATTAAAAAATATTATTAAGGATAAATAAGTAAAAGTGTTGGTCAAACTAAAAGTGCATATAAGCTGAAAAGCCATAAGTTGAGAGTGACCAACTTATGACTTGTGGCTGGTTTTAGCTTATAAGCACTTTGGATGTTTACCAACCGCGTAGATAAGCCAAAAGGTGCTTATAAGCCAGTTTGACCGGCTTATAAGCTTAGCCAAACACCCTCTTAACTCACCAGAGAATTGGTACCAAAGATTCCGGTGAAACAGCGAACCACTCAAAAGCTGTAAATCAAACTAGAATTTTTAATTGTGCAGAAGAAGGAGAAGATGCTTAGAAAATTTTGTAAGGAAAGATTATGGGATCATGTCATATTTATAGCCATTTTCTGGCACTGTTTCTGAAAATGTTTGCAACCTTTCATAAACATCCATGGCTGTTGGAACAGGTGGGAACATTTCTCGTTTGAAATATTCTGGGAAAAAAGGATTTAAAATTATTCGAGAAAGAAACGGACCGGTCACGTCGCGGGTCCTGGGTTATTCCGGGTTGAATTTTTGTTAATTGAAAGTAATTTTGTCCTAAAAGATGAATAAATCAATCGATCTTTGACCAAATCCGAATCCGAATCCGAAGCCAAAGCTGAAGCAGAAGTCGAAACCGAGCCGAGCGAGCGATGACCACAATGGCACGAGACTTACTTTCTTTCCAACCTATTTAACACCAAGAGAAGTGCTTCCTCAAATATAACACATTCACTTTTCTTTCCACCACCAATGAGGGACGCTTGCTCTTTCCAAAGCAAAAGGGAGCTCATTTTCCCTCTACTTTTTCCCCTCAATTTCTCATTCACTTATTTTTTAATACCAACAATCCCCCACATGAATGGGGAATGGCTATAAGACAAAGAAATGCACAGACGAGTGTGTAATTTACATGCAGGGATTAATTGCATCTCGATAAGTAGGTTTTCCTTTGAACTTTTTGTAGTGAACTTATATCGGATATACTCGGTCAATCGGTAGATTTGATATCTTTGAACCGCCGAACTGTTTTGTATACCTAGACAACATAAGTCACACAATCAACCCATAACCATTTATGATTCTCATGGTTGTGTTCGTTTTAGCCATGAACACCGCATGGTTTCATGAGTGCTTAGAGAATGGGCCTTTACTTTCATTCCCCTTGAAGCGACTTACAATTCACACTCACATAGGTGATTTCTAAACGTGTAATCCTATATACACACTATCTGGTCATTTTCTGCTAGACTTAGCAAATCATTAAAAAGCTTTAAGCTTTATTGACTCATCAAAAAGCCTTAATGTTTTATCCCGATTTATGAACATTGTCTTAATCACGAATGAGTCGAGTTATTTGACAATATTGAACCGTCATTCATAACTTTGCTTGATTTCTTTGAACCTAACTCTTGGGATCTCCAGTCTGCTAGGTAGAGTTACCACCATGATGACTTGTCCTAGGCCTTAATCTCATTCCCTTCGATGATCTTACAACTGCCTTTCTGGATAGGCCTTTTGTAAGTGGATCCAACACGTTATCTCTTGACTTTACGTAGTCAATCGAGATAACACCCTAGAGAGTAGTTGTCTAACGGTATTGTGTCTCCATCGAATATGATATTTTTTATTATACATAACTCTCCCTGCCCTGCCAATTGCCACTTTCCTATCACAATGTATACATATAGGTGCCAAAGGTTAGGGACAAAATGGAATATCTTCCGAGAAATTTCGGAGCCATTCATCTTTGTAACTACCCGGCCGGTCGTTCCGTGGAATTAGCCCCGTTATTCCTGTTTCTGACTTGTCATGCATTTCTTATTTGTTTAGGATGTGTTGGGGTCGGTTGGTTCTGGTTCGAAGTGGTCACGACGAGAATTGAGACACTTAGTCTCTTAAATTGGCGTCATAGTTAAAAACGTCAACTGGGAGTTGACTTATTGGTAAACGACCTCGAAATGTGAATTTTATGACTCGAGTAGCTTCGTTAGGTGATTTGAGACTTATGAGTGTGTTCGGAATGTGGTTGTGATGTCCGGAGTAGTATTAGGCTTGAATTGGCGAAATTGAGTTTTTGGCGATTTCCGGTTGGCAGTAGAAAATAGGCTATCGGAGTCGGAATGGAGTTCCGGAAGTTTGTACAAGTTCGTAGTGTCATTTTGGATGTATTTGTAATATTTTAGGTCAATCAGACGTGTTTTGGATGGTTTCGACATCTTTGGCGAAATTTAGAAGTTTCAAAGTTCATAGGCTTGAATCCGATGTGATTTTGGTGTTTTTGCGTGATTTTTGGTGTTTCGAAGGCTCGACTAAGTTTGAATAAGGTTATGGGATGTGTTGGTATGATTGGTTACGGTCCCGTGGGCCTCAGGTGAGTTTCGGGTGGTTAACAGATCAATTTTTGGTCTTGGAAGATGGCATATTGTTCTGGTGTTTTGGTTCTGGTTTTCTCTTATGCGATCGCGTAGGAATTCCTGTGATCGCGTAGGCGTAGCGGAGGGGGATGGATAAGTTGTGCTATGTGATCGCATAAAGGAGGATGCAATCGCGTGTGAGGGCAGTCTTTGGTCTTCGCGAACGCGTGACCTTGTTTGCGGTCGCGTAGAAGGAAGGGATCGAGTGAGGTCGGGATGGCTACGCTTCACGATCGCGTGAAGGGGTTTGCGACCACGTGGGTTTGAGTCTCGCTGAATCGCGATCACGTGTTGATGTCTGCGATCGCGTAGGGTAATTTTTTGGGGCAGCATATTTGTTCTTCGCGATCGCAGTGAGTAATTCCTTGGGCAGATTCTTTTTAAGTTCAAAACGAGGGTTTAGTCTATTTTTGCAAAAACCCATTAGAGAGCTCGGGATAAGGTGGAAATTGAAGAGATTTTCAGTAGAGTTCTTGAGGTAAGTGTTATTCAATCACATTTGGGTTAATTCCATGATTTAGCCTTGATTTTTATCATTTAAGTTGAGGAATTAGAGTGGAAATGAGGGAAAATGGGGGGAAAGTTTGAGAAGTTCTTTTGATGATTTGAGTGGGCAATTGAGGTCGGATTTTGTTAAATTTTATATGGGTAGACTCGTGAGGGAATAAGGATTCTAGTTTTTGTGATTTGTATCGAATTCCGAGACGTGGGCCCGGGGGTCGGGTTTGGCCAATTTCGGGAATGGTGCCTAATTTTGATAATTTTTGAATGGGTTTCGTCTCCCTAGCATATTTTGATGTTATTAATCTGATTTTGATAGACTCGGAGCATTTTGGAGCCGATTCGAGGGGCAAGAGCATCGCGAAGTAGTTTTCGGGCCGGTTTGAGGTAAATAACGATTGTAACTCTAGACCTGAGGGTATGAAACCCCTGTATTTCGTATTGTTTTGATAAATGAGGTGACACACATGCTAGGTGACGAGCGTGTGGGCGTGCATCGTTGGGGATTATGACTTAGTCCGTCCCGTAGCGACTATTAAGTCGCGTATTTGATTTGAAGCCTTATGATATCCTGTATTTTAGAGATTTATACTTTATTATGGGTTATATTCCATGTTTGGGGCATTGTGCCGATCTGTTTATACCCTCAGGAGTAATTTACCACTATTCTCAAACTATTTTTGGTAGAAAATTTATGAACTCAGTCATGCTTTATATCCGTTGTTGTTATCACTGTTATCACACTGTCTTAAAACTCTGACATATTTTAGGCTGAGTCCCGTGAGTTGAGATGAGTTGCCCGAGTGGCTTGTGAGGATGACTGAGTGAGGCCGAGATCCGAGTATGTGAGGATAGTTATGGATCGAGCTGCACGCCGCATCAATATATATATTATATAGATCGGGCTGCACACCGCAACAATATATATTATATGGATCGAGCTGCACGCCGCAACAATATAGCGTTTGGGCTGTAGGAGCCCCTCGGGAGTCTGTACACCCCTAGTGGGCGTAGTCGACTATTATATGGATCGGGTTGCACGCCAGTACGTATGTTATATGGATCGGGCTTCACGCTGCAGCAATATATATATATGTATTGGATCGGGTTGCACGTCGCAACAGTTATGTGAGCGATATTTTGCCCTGAGGCTATAAATTGTGAGATCATTATCTTTCACTCATTTGCACCGAGTCTCTTTAATAAACGTTGATGTAAGGTTTTACGCAAGTTTTAAATGGAGGAACTGGAGTTTGCAAAGTGTTTGAAAAAATGTAGACTTTTGATTTACTCTATTTGTTTTCAGTGACACATGTTTTTATGAAATTATCACTTTTATATGCTCGTCACTTCACTCAAGTCCTTAGTTACTTTGGTTACTTACTGAGTTCGCGTACTCACGTTACTCCCTGCACCTCTGTGTGCAAATTCAGGTACCGGGCCAGCTCGCTAGTTGACTTCTCACGTGCATTGGAGTTGATCAAGGATCACTTTTATATGCTCGTCACTTCACTCAAGTCCTTAGTTACTTTGGTTACTTACTGAGTTCGCGTACTCACGTTACTCCCTGCACCTCTGTGTGCAAATTCAGGTACCGGGCCAGCTCGCTAGTTGACTTCTCACGTGCATTGGAGTTGATCAAGGATCGAGGTAGCTGCTCAGCGTCCACAACTTACCTTCTTTCCTTTCCCAGTTCATAGACTTTTCGTGCTTGTGGACCTGTATTAGTAGCAAAGTCACATTTTATACATTGTATTTACTGTTTTAGATGCTCATGACAGTTGACTCCAGAGGTCTGGGGCGGTGTTAGATTTGATCGCTTTGGTTATTATTCTTGCTGAACTTGTCTTGAAAAGTGAATCTTTATTAGAATATGAGACTATATATATATATATATATATATATATAACGGAAAATGTTGATTTCATTGTGTTAGAGGGCTAGTCTAGTTTCACGATAGGCGCCATCACGACCTTTATTGATTTGGGGTCGTGACAAGATTCTTCATTAACATTGTCTAAAGTTATGAATTCATATTCCATTGTAGAACGGGTATGCACGTTAGGATGATTTCCAAGACACTGCTCCACCCTCAATTGGGAAAGCATATCCACTCATGGATTTAACTTCAGATAATCTGGTTATCCAATTTGCATCACTATATCCCTCGATCACATAGGGATATTTGTTATAATGCAAAGCATAATTTTGGTCGCGTAAAATTCATGATATACATCAAACTTCCAAATATCCTTGCATAGTCCAGTTGTGAGACGCTTTCACCTTCATTCTTTTCAAGTGCATAACTCACGTCAGTTGGAGTCTTGGCAATCTTGAAATCCAAATATTTGAACTTGTCAAGTACTTCTTCAATATAGTGAGTCTGTGATAATGCTAGACCTTGTGGAGTCTTGTGAATTATGATTCCTAAGATCATATAAGCAATTCCTAAGTCTTTCGTGTCGATTTTTATAGCCAACACGCGCTTAGTAGAATTTATATCTGCTATATTTTTGCTCATTATCAACATGTCATCAACATATAAACAACAATGACTTCATGACCTTGAGTGTTTTTTTAATGTAAACACATTTGTCACACTCGTTGATTTTAAACCCATTTGCCAACATTGTTTGGTCAAATTTGGCATGACATTGTTTGGGTGCTTGTTTAAGTCCATGAAGCGGCTTAACCATCTTGTACACTTTCTTTTCTTTACCCAGAACAAAAAAAACCCTCATGTTGTTCCGTGTAAATCTCTTCCTCCAATTTTTCATTTAAGAAATCTGTTTTAACATCCATTTGATGGATTTCAAGACCATACACAGTCGCTAGTGCCGCTACACCCTAATAGATGTTATCCTTGTTACTGGAGAGTAAGTTTCAAAGTAATCAATGCCTTTCTTTTGTCTATAACCTTTGACAACAAGTCTTGCCTTGTATTTGTCAATAGTGCCACCAACTTTCATTTTCCGTTTAAAGATCCATTTCGAACCTAAAGACTTATTTCCTAGAGGAAGATCAACAAATTCACATGTATGTTTATCCAAAATTGATTGTATCGCACTATTGATTGCCTCTTTCCAAAATGCTGAATCAGAAGATGACATAGCTGATTTGAGTGTTTGAGGCTCATTTTCAAGCAAAAATGTCACAAAATCTGGCCCAAAGGAAGTAGATGTTCTTTGAAGTTTGCTACACCTTGGATCTTCTTCACTTGGAGTATTTTTCTTTGGTTCTTCCCGTGGTCGTTTAGGTATTTCACTTAACTACTTGCATTCAATTTTACAAGGATAGATGCTTTTAAAGAATTCAACATTATTTGATTCAATTACCCTATTAACATGAATTTTTGGATTATCAGATCTATTAACCAAAAACCGACATGCTTTACTGTTTGTAGCATATCCAATGAAAACACAATCTACAATTTTTTGTCCGATTTTACCTTTTGGGTAAAAGTTACTTGTACCTTTGCTAGACAACCCCACACTTTAAAATATTTCAAGTTGGGTTTTCTTCCTTTCCATTTTTCATATGGAATATATTGCGTTTTGCTGTGGGGTACTCTGTTGAATATTCGTTTAGCTGTAAGGATAGCTTCCCCCCACAAACTATGCAGTAATCAGGAACTTATTAATAAA
Organism: Nicotiana undulata; assembly: GCA_005239495.1. Taxonomy (NCBI): domain Eukaryota; kingdom Viridiplantae; phylum Streptophyta; class Magnoliopsida; order Solanales; family Solanaceae; genus Nicotiana; species Nicotiana undulata. The sequence continues at coordinate 14,057 of ML292420.1, read as the reverse complement.
GAATTCATCATTTCCTTTAATGTTCGATTTTTTCTTACTGCAATTCCATTGGACTGAGGTGTGTAAGGGGCAGTAGTTTGATGGATAATTCCATATTCCGAACATATTTCTGCACATGGAGATTCATATTCTCCACTCCTATCGCTTCTAATCATTTTGATCTTTTTTATTCAAAATTAATTCTCCACTTCATTCTTGTATTCTTTAAATGCTTCAATTACTTCATCATTACTATTAAGCAAATAAACATAACAATATTGAATACAATCGTCAATATGTTAAAATACTTTTTCCCACCTCGAGATGGTGTCGACTTCATATCACAAATGTTAGTATGAATTAAGTCTAAAGGATTTGAATTTCTTTCAACAAACATATAAGGATGTTTTACAAACTTAGATTCAACACATATTTGACAATTTGATTTATTACACTCGAATTTAGACAATACTCCTAAATTAATTAACTTCCGCAAGGCTTTGTAATTGACATGTCCGAAACGAATATTCCATAATCATTTGAATCCAATATATAAGAAGAGCAGAAATTTATTAATATTGTCAACAACCATTACATTGATTTTGAAAAGGCCCTCTGTGAGGTAGCCCTTTCCAACATACATTTCATTCTTGCTTACAACAACTCTGTCATATACAAATACACATTTGAATCCATTCTTATCAAGTAATGAAGTTTAAACCAATTTTTCGTAATAGTAAGAACATGAAGAACGCTGTTTAGGGTTTACACCTTGCTGGAAGTCATCTTCAGGAATATCTTCCCATAACCCTTAATCTTGGTTGTTGCAGTATTTCCCATAGAAAGCTCTTCTTCCGGACCGGCAATAGAGTAAGTTGCAGATGCTTCTTTGATAGCACAAACATGTCGAGTGGCTCCAGAGTCAATCTACCACTCCTTCGGATTTCCAACTAGGTTTTATTGCGAAAGTATTGCACAAAGATCATCGATGTCATCATTCTTCTCCACTATGTTTGCTTGTCCCTTTTTCTTATCCTTTTTCGGGAGACGACAATCAGGGGCTTTGTGACCATCTTTTCCACAATTGTAGCAGTTACCCTTGAATTTCTTCTTGTTTTGCTCCTTAGTCTGTCTAGAAGACCTCTTCCTCTTCTTACCTTTTGGAGCAGTCTTCTCAACAATATTAGCTCTCATAATCGTTGAATTTCCAGGATACTTCTTCTCGGTTGTTTTGTTGTCTTCCTCAATCTTGAGACGAATCACAAGATCTTCCAACTTTATTTCTTTGCGCTTGTGCTTAAGATAGTTTTTGAAATCTCTCCACGAAGGAGGTAATTTTTCAATGATTGCAGCCACTTGAAATGCTTCATTCACTACCATACCTTCAACAATAAGGTCGTAAAAAATAAGTTAAAGCTCTTAAACTTGGGTTCTAACAGTTTTGCTGTCTATCATTTTATAGTCTAGAAACTTGGCAACCACAAACTTTTTCAAGAATGCATATTCAATCTTATACTTCTTCTCAAGTGTGTCCCATAATTTTCGAAGTTTTCATAGCAATGTAGACATTGTACAAGTCATCCTCCAAAGCACTTAGGATGTAACCTTTGAGAAGACAACCTGCCTGTTTCCACGCCTCAACAATCATAAACTTCTCATTGTCCGGCATGTCGGCGACAGGCACTGGAAGGTCTTCACTGGTGAACTTCTACATACAAAGCATGGTAAGCCAGAAAAATACCCTTTGCTGCCATCCTTTGAAGTCGGCTCCAGAAAATTTCGCCGATTTCTCGGCTGAAGGCACAACAGTTCGGCTTGACGAGGCTATCACCTTTTCCTCAACAGTCGCAAAAGTATTTCCATTGTCAATTGCCATTTCTATCAACAATAGAAGAGTTCAATTAATGACAAAAAAATAGTACAGTAAACAATATTGTAATTAATGCTAAATAGTACGTTTAATAAATAAAAACTGAAGTTTTTATATACTGTTTCACGGAAAACGATGAAGTTTTTATGTTCTTCAAATTTTTTTTGAATATACTCCGATGAAATTTTTATATCTTCTAATCAGAATATAAGAATTCAGAAGGAGTAGAAAACCACGCAGGTTTTAATCTCTAAAACCAGATTATATTTTATAATATAAAAATAATAATTTCCTTAAGAGTGTTATCGAATCTGTATTACTGTAATAGATAATGAAACCGTAAATTTTTCTGAAACAGAAAACAGAAAATTAGCAGTAACAGAATGTCGAAATAATCAACTAGAATCTGAAAAAATAATTTCGGAATAAAATCGAGCCACTGAATGCATAGTGTGTCTGTAATGAAATTATTTCCCTCAAGTACCCGAGGTGCTGGAATATTATCCTTCCAGAATAGAACGATTTAACTCACCAGAGTGTTGGTACCAAAAACACCAGTGAAACAGTGAACCATTCGAAGGATGTAAACCACACTAGAATTTTAATTGTGCAGAAGAAGGAGAAGAAGCTCAGAAAGTTTCGTAAGGAAAGATTATGGAATCAAGGCATATATATAGCCATTTTCTGGAAATGTTTCTGAAAAAGGTTTGCAACCTTTTAGAAACAGCCATGGCTGTTCATTAATTAATTAAATAATTAAAAGAAATTTTGTCCGAAAATATTAATCAATCAATCTTTGACCGAATCTGAATCCGAGTCTGAATCCCGAAGCCGAAGCCGAGCCGAGCCGAGCAAGCGACGACGATGCGAGACTTACTTTCTCTTCAACCCATTTAACACCAAGAGAAGTATTTTCTCAATATAAGCACATTCACTTTCTTTCTACCACCAGTGAGGGGCACTTGCTCTTTTCAAAGCAAAAGGGAGCTCATTTTTCCTCCACTTTCTTCCCTTCCATTTTTCATTCACAATCCCAACAACTAGCACAACTAATCATTTGTGTAAGAGTTTTTCTTGTTCATGAGGAGTTTTTCGCGTTAGCATCATTGTACGTAATGCTCTAAGGATTAGGTTGACACGCAATAGGCAGGCCGATGTATGAAGTATTTCGTGTTCGCGCAGGGTCTGGACAAGGAATACACTCCCAACGGGATGTGATGTAGGCAATCACCCTAATATAAGCATTATTGACTGATTTCACGGCTCGAACTCGTAACCTATAAGTTGTCACGCAATGCACGTCTAAATTAAATCATGTAGTTTAAGGGTCTGTGAAATCAAGATGAACTTTGATCCTAGCAGTCTTTCTCTTGCTAGCTTGTGCTATCAATATGCATTGAAAATATATAATTAAGTACATAAAAGTTTGTTCTTCTAACAATTTAAGTTTTTAAGTGAAATAATCGCATACTTCACATGGTCTTAGAGTAGGCAGAGTTTTGAGTTCGAGTCTCATCGCCTCTCATTATTTCTTTTAAAAAATACGTTCTTAGCCCATAAAAAGAATCAATATTAAAGATATAATTAAGTAAATATAAGTGTGTTCTTTGATTAATTAAGCTTTATGAAATGGTCGCACACCTCGACCAACCTGAAAAGTGAAAATGGCATGGAACTAATTTGAGTGACTCAGGAGTTGTTGACTCAATAAAACTAGCTTAATTGATTATGGTTTTGGAGTGTGTGGTCCCAAATGGCTAGTTTAATAGAGTCAACATCCACGTATTGATATTTAGAACTAGAAATGGTCCTCCTATATTTACATATTGATAGGGAGTCTTGTTTATTTCCTATGAACCTTATCTCATGTCTCAATCATAATGTCCATATTTCATCATGTACAGGTGAAAAATGGCTCTCACAGGTTTTCTATAACCTTTACAAACTCAAATGCCCATTTCTTTAATTGCTGTTTAACATTCTAATCAGAAACTTTGTTCTAGGAGTACTAAAGCCAAAATCCATGATTGGAAAAAGTCACTTTTTTTAATAGTTCTTGTGTTGACAAAAAGGGTTTAGTTTAAGTAACTTAGCATTAATTGGGTGAAAATTATTTACGCTCCTCAATTTTGCTTTAAAATTTAAACCAAAGTTGAAAGATTACTTGCGTAACAAAATCATAGGATTTGGTAATGAGCAAAATATCCGCACTCGATATTTTTATTGATCCAATACATGCAAAGACATATGTTTGTATATAAACATTTACAACTTATAATAATAATAATAATAATAATAATAATAATAATAAGGAATAAAACGTATTGTGCTTTAATTTATAACTCTTTAAATTAAATTATATTTGATTTGATATAAACACCACTGAAAGCGCGAGTAGATTGTTTTATGTTCAACTGGCAGTCAGTCAATGTCTCTCCAAAAATTCCCCCCCAAAGAGTTAATTATTGGTTAAATGGAACACAAATGTTTAGCTGCTTAACATCTTGATGTCCGATATGTCGCAAATAATGTTTTATGTTTCACAATTTTCGAAAATTGTAACAACTTGATTGGTCATTTCGAGAGTTTTAGCTCCGTTTTCCCCATTTCTGCTTTATTACGTATTGTTCAGCTCTTTTATTATGTTGGGTCGGTTGGCTCGGGTTCGGAGTGATCGTGATGAGAAATGAGACATTTAGTCTGTTAAGATGGTTTAATAGTTGGAAAAGTCAACCGGAAGTTGACTTATAGGTAAATGAACTCGGAACGTGGTTTTTATGGCTCGAATATCTTCGTTAGGTAATTTGGGACTTAGGAGTGTGTTCGAAGTGTTATTCGGAGGTCCATGGTAGAATTAGACTTGAATTGGCGAAAATGAATTTTTGGCGATTTCCGGTCGGCAATGAAAAATTAGTTATCGGGGTCGGAATGGAATTCTGAAAGTCGGAACAGGTTCGTAGTGTCATTTTGGATGTGTGTGAAAATTTTCAGGTCATTCAGACGTGGTTTGGGTGGTTTCGACATCGTTGGCGAGTTTTGGAAGTTTAGAAATTCTTAGGCTTGAATTTTGGATTTAATTTGGTGTTTTAATGTTATTTTTAGTGTTCTGAGGGTTCGACTAAGTTTGAATATTGATATATGACTTGTTAGTACTTTTGGTTGAGGTCCCGAGGACCTCGGGATGATTTTTGGATGGCTAACGGAAGTTAGAAGTTGGGAAATGCAGCAAATTGGCTGTTGGTGCAGGCCTTCTGGTGTGGTCGCACCTGCGGACGGGGAGCCGCAGGTGCGTACGACCATGCACAGATGCGGAATTAGGGAGCCTGGCCTGGGAGCGCAGGTGCGGAGGTTGGCTCGCAACTGCGAGTTCGCATGTGCGTGAAGAAGGCCGCAGATGCAGAATTTGGGTTTTAAGTGAAAATCGCACCTGCGAGGGAATTTTCGCAGGTGCGGCGCCGCAAGTGCATTTCTTGGGGTCGCAGGTGCGAGAGTGTTGGGCAGAACCCATATAAGGTTGCCTTCGCGAATTTTCACTCATTTCTTCACCATTTTGGACGGGTTTGGGAGCTTTGAGCTGTGATTTCAAAGGGGAATTGAGTGTTTTCAGTAAGGTAAGCTACTTGGACCTTGTTTCTTGTGTTTATGGAAATTATTCCATTGTTAATCATGATTTTTGTGGGAACTTTTAGGGAGAAATTGGGAGATTAGGGCTTGAAATCGGAGAGTTTAAATTGGGGATTTGAGGGGCCATTTGAGGTCCGATTTTGATAATTTTGGTATGTATAGACTCGTGAGAGGATAAGGATTCTAGGGTAGTAATTTTTATCGGATTTCGAGACGTAGGCCCGGGGGTCGGGTTTAGTCAATTTCGAAAGTTTTTGTGTAATTTGATTATTTTTCGCGTGTTTTTTTTTACTTTAGCGTATATTGATGATATGAATCCGGTTTTGAATAGATTTGAGGCCGAGTCGAGCGGCAAGGGCATGTCGGAGTAGATTTCCATCCGGTTTGAGGTAAGTAATGATTGTAAATCTAGACATGAGGGTATGAAACCCCGATATTTTGTATTGTTTTGATAAATGAAGTGACGCACATGCTAGATGACGGGCATATGGGCGTGCACCGGTAGGGATTGTGACTTGGTCCGTCCCGTAGCGATTATTAAGCCGCGTATTTGACTAGAAATCATATGATATTCTGTATTCTAGAGATTATTGTTATGTTTTGGGCAGTATGCCATGTCTGGGGCCTTGTGCCGACCTGTTTGGACCCTCAAAGGGTATTTTTACTACTATTCTCACACTATTATGATAGAAAATGTATTCTCAGTCATAATTTGTACCCGTTCACTGTTTATTTCTATTCATCACTCTATTTTTAAATAAATGAAAGATATTTTGGGTTGAGCCCCCTTGATTTGTACGGAGATACCCGAGTGGCTTGTGAGGATGACTAAGTGAGGCCTAGAGCCGGATTGTGAGGATAGTTATGGATCGGGCTGCACGCCGCATCATTAAATATATGTATATGGATCGGGCTGCATGTCGCAACGAGATATGTTGGATCGGGCTGCACGCTGCAGCGAGATATTGGATCGGGCTGCACGCCGCAAAGATATAGCTCTTGGGCTGTAGGAGCCCCTTCGGAGTCTGTACACCCCCAGTGAGCTCATTCGACTATTTATGGATCGGGCTGCATGCCACATTGGTTGTTATATGGTACCTATTGAGCGTGAGTGCTGACTGCGACTGCTGATTGGTGAAGTTGAGTCATGAGTGACTGAGAAGCTTGCCCGAGAGGCTATATTTGTGAGTTATACCTTGCCCGAGGGGCTTATGTTTATGAAACTACTGTTTTCACTCTTCTTTAACTGAGCCTCTATTGATAATTTTGAACAAATATTTTATACGAGATTTTATGGAATGTTGGAGTTTTTACGAAATAATCGGAATTTAAATTCCTGATTTGATTCATTTATTTCCACTGTTTTCTATGTTATGAAATTACATAATTTTAAATGCTCGTCACTGTACTCAAGTCTTTAGTTATAATTGTTACTTACTGAGTTGGCGTACTCACGTTACTCCCTGCACCTTGTGTGCAGATTCAGGTGTCATGGGACGCTCGAGTGTGAGTTAAGATATCTTCAGCTGTTGTCGGATTTTAGCAAGTAGCTGCACGGCGTCCGCGACCTTGCCTTTCTCCTTTCTATTTCGTCATTATTTATACTCTCAGACTTGGTTGTATTAAGGAAATAGTACCAAAAAACTTGTATTTCCTTTTAGTTGCTCATGATTGATTACTCCAGGTTTTGGGGTAGTGTTTAAATATGTTACCTATCTTTATTTGTTTTGAAATGCTAAAATGGAAGCTTTTATGAAATTCCGGATAATATTGAATTAAATGAAAGGTTTCTTATGTTATGCATAGTAAATTGGCTAGCCTAGTATCATGATAGGCGCCATCACGACTAGGATAGTTTTGGGGTCGTGACAAAAATTCCCCGCTGTTAGAATGCTCATTTTCTACTATCTAATAAGGGAGAGTTAGCACACACCTGGATGACATGTCTGCTTCACACTTCAAGGGTAATATCGTCTTTTCATCTACTTTTTACTACCTTGGCTTGGATTATATCGACCACTTTGGAAATCCTGGCAATCACGCTTCTTCGACTTCTGTCTTCTTCCTCTTCTTGTTCTTATCGGTGCTAGGGCTACGCAGACAGCTCTTTAAGAAACTTGGCAGATGCAGGTTCGCTGCATCAAAAATCAATCTAGCAATAGTTTAAAAGGTCCAACGTCTTGAAATTGTAGTTTCCCAGTTCCACCTTTTCGTTCCTCGCAGTCTCTTGTGAGTTTTCTTCTTCTTATCTTCTGTTTCTCTACTTAATCTTCCATGGCATGCTGAAGCTTTACTGCACATAAAGTTTTATGTGTCTATCACCTTTGTTCTTTAGGTGTTCGAGGAAATTCCTGAATGAATTAGGCCTTTTTCAAGATTTCTACTATTGTTTTAGGTTTAACTACACCTAACAACAACTCCTTTTTCTTGTTCCTTTCGTGCACCCCACATCACTAATCTAAAGAAATTATATCGTTTTTGGATGACAAACAACTAAATGAACGTTGATGTGTTAAAGAAGAAGAAAGAAAGAAAATAATAAATTGTGAACAAATTCTGATGGTAGGTGTGCTAAATGGAAGAAGACAAAATTCTACCTTACATTTGAATCATGTGATTAGAAGTGAATGATTTTTTAGTATTAATAAAAGAAAAGTGCAGCTCCTACGGCATTTGGGGCAGTTCAAAAGCAAATCAATTCGCCAAATTGAAACTGCTATTTCTTCGAATGGATCGAAGGAAGGAAGATTTTGATGGGTTCAATATGTGTCCGTCGCCTTTGTTCTTTAGCTGTTCGAGGAAATTCTTGAATGAATTAGGCTTTTTTTATTTCTACTATTTTTTGGGGTTTAGCTGGTTTAACAAAAACGTCTAGAAATTGCAGTTTCCCAATTTCACCTTTTCGTTCCTCGCAGTTTCTTGTGAGTTTTCTTCTTCTTATCTTCTGTTTCTTTACTTAATCTTAAAAGGCTAAATTTGGTAATCAATTAAAATCGTACCTAGCTAATTGTCCTTTGGGTATGGTACTAGCTAAATCCTGGATTCAAACTACACACGGATTCATAAGACGTAAATTTTCATTAATTTTGCTGTATTCGTGGCAGTTAGTGATAGATGAGGATGTAGAGGGAAAAAGGCAACTGGTCCTTTATGGGAAGACTACAGAAGAAAATAAGTCTTTTTAAACATTTTTGTCCAAAATAAAAAATAATTATTAGTGAAAAAATTGGATATGCAATTTATATAGTCACATATGGGAGTAAAATGTAGCTTGAAATTAATTATATGGTTCAGTCATCTAATTAACATTTGTATTTACTACTTTATGTTTTAAATATTTTTATTTTTAAATAAATTATAGACTGTTATAAGTGGCAGTTAAGAATGCTTATCTCAGAAAGAAGAGAAATTCAACATTAACTTTGCGATAAACTCTTTAACTGCTTGTGTTCCCCACTTGGTCAAACTTAGAGTAACACCTGCATGTAAAGTTGCCATCTCATTTTTGATGAAATTGTGATATAGATAGAGTTATTTATTTCTGGTTCACATTGATAAGCTATTTCACTTACATAGAAGATAATGTTCAGAACGATGAGAAGGAGAAGCTATTTAGCAGTAGAAGCTACTAAATACCCAATTTGAGTCTGGTAGCATCTTGATTTCTTGATATAGGACATAGAAAAGGAAAAATTAATTTCTCATGAAAGACTATTCTCCCTTTCCTATAGATTACATGTATATACTTATTTTATGTACTTAGATCCTTTCTTGCTTTCAGTTTTCTTGGAAATTTTAACAAATAAGTAGTGCTTAAACATTATAAATTATTTACGAGCTTCTTATAAGACCAACATAAGAATCGATTATATATTATATAATGCCACATTTTAATTTGGCTACATACCCAACTCTAAACGAAAAAGATCTACCAAGATTCCAAGAGGATATCCTGATTTGAGAACTATATATTCATTTGAAGTTGGTAGTGTGTTGTTGTTCTTCTCTTCCTGTTCTAATCTTTACACCTTGCTGAATTATTCTGTTTTGGACCGTTGCTTTGTTGTGAGCATTCTTGTCATCTTCTGTTTCTCTGTTGCATCTTTTATGACATGCTAAGGCTTTGCGCACATGGAGTTTAATATGTTACTCGATTTTGTTCTTTATGTGCTTCAGAAAATTCTTGATTGAATCGGTCTAATCATTGGCGGTAATTTTGATTTTGGATAAGCGATAGGTGGTGACACATTTTCTCACTTGAATATTTCATGAAAAATTTGAGCTGAAAATATTTTTCAGATAAAGAGAAGTTCAACTTGTATAGCTGATGGATTCCAAAGAACCAAACATGTGCTCTTATGCGGAAAAAAGAAAGGCTACAATGAAACTCAAACAGCGTGATACGCAAAGCCAAATATCTGCTCATAGAAGGGAAGCGATGTTGCTATCGCGACGTATGAGAAGGCAAGATTATACTAAGAACAACCTTCTTCAAAGCCCGATTTTTACTGTCCCCGAGCAATCATCATCATCTTGGGACAAAGTAGGATTTCTGACACAAATTGCTCTTACCATGCGAGAACCTCCTTCACTTCCTGAAAAAGGTTATATTGTTGTACTCATATTTCCACACCATATATTATTAATGCAACGATTCTTATGTATTTTTCTTGGAACCTTAGTATGATACCTTATTTGTCTTATGTGTGCCAATAAACTAAAACACTCAAATACTACATGCTCTACTGCACTCTATTTTGCACACAAAGGCTTCGCTTAACGCTTTTAAACGTCTTCGCTTAGCAGCTTTCAGCCATCAAGCTTGCACGCCTACATCGTCAGATAATTTAGAAAAAGAAAAGGGTTTATTGGATCCCCCTATCATTTGTGAAACAAGTAACCACACGAGAACCTCTTTCGCTTCCTGAAAAAGTATATTGTTGTGATGACCCAAAAGGTCATCCTAAGTAATCCTAGCTAAATCTGTGTTCTCAGGTCCCGAAAGCCTCCGAATTTACCTCGTTATGCGAGCGCAGCCCGGGCGTGTAGCCGCGAAGTCCTTATGTTGAAATTGATGAAAATGGAAATTTATGATAATTAAATGAATAAAGTTGACTTTGGTCAACATTTTTGGTAAACGGACCCGAACCCGTGATTTGATGGTCCCGGAGAGTTCGTAGGAAAATATGGGACTTGGGCGTATGCCCGGAATCGAATTCCGAGGTCCCACGCCCGAGAAATGAATTTTTAAAGAAAATTGTTTTCTGGAAATAATAAAGGAATTTGAAAATGAATTATTATGTGAACACCGTGTTACCGAGACCGTATTATGGTTCCGGAGCTCGGAACAAGTTTATTATATGTTATGTGAGTTATCTGTGAAATTTGGTGTAGAACGGACTTGAAATGACGTGTTTCAGATCAAAATTGGTAAAATTAAGCTTTATGAAGTTTTAAGAAATTTCTAGGAGTTTTGAGGTTTAATTCGTTGAGTTTGATGATATTTTGGTGATTTAAAAGCTTGAATAAGTCCGTAGGGTGTTTTGGGAGTTGTATATGTTTTTGGTTTCGAGCCCCGAGGGCTCGGGTGTGATTCGGGTAGGTGTTCGTGGTGGTCAACTTTGGAAAATCACTGCTGATGCACCATCTTCTGGTGTGTCCGCACCTGCGAGCCTAGAGCCGCAGGTGCGAGACCGCAGGCGCGACATCAAGTACGCAGGTGCGGTCCCCCTCGCAGGTGCGACCCAGGCGCCGCAGGGGCGACATTCCTTCTGCAGGTGCGGCCCCTTCTGGGCCTGACCCAAGTCCGCAGGTGCGACCCTTTTTCCGCACCTGTGATACCGCAGGTGCGAGCCTTCCTTCCGCAGGTGCGAGATTCGTCCAGTGATTTTTTTTTCCTTAAGTCCAAAACAGAAATATTACGGGATTTAACCCACTCCTTCTCAAACCTCTTCTTCTCCACATCCCCTTAGCCATTTTTGAAGAGTTCCATCACTACAATCTCAGAGGTAATAGATTCTAAAACCAATTCCTTCCACTTTTCTTCCATAATCACTAGAAACCTAGGCCTAAAATCCTAAAATCAAGTAGAAATTAAGGGTTTTGGGTAGAGTTAAGGCTTATGGGATTTTGGGTGATTCAACCTCAATTTGGGGTCGGATCTTAAAATAAATCATATATTTGAACTCGTGGGGTTATGGGTGATCGGGTCTTGGTCCGAACCTCGAGTTTGGACCAAGCGGGCCTGGGGTCAAATTTTGGTATTTTTGGAAGAATGATAAGAATTGCATATCTACGCTATGGGATTGTGTTATTGAGTCTTTATTGATGTTATTGAATTAATTATGCCTAGATATCGTTGTTTCGGAGTCGGATTATAAAGGAAAGACGGTCTTAGAGGGTTGATTGCTATACTTTGGACCGAGGTAAGTGTCTTGCCTAACTTTGGTGAGGGATTAGGTATTGCCTGCTATGTGTTATGTGTTTATCATGTTCAATGTACAGGTTAGGTGACGAGTACCTATGCATTGTGAGTCTAGCATGCCCGTGAGTCTATTTTGATAAAAATTCAGTTATTTCTTCAATGTTCATTATATTACGTGATTGCCTCTACTTGAGAAGTTGATTGTGGTTGATATACTGGTTGTAGAGATTATGAAATATTGGTTCAATTGATAATCCAAGTACACAGTATATATATTGAGTTGATTGGTTATAGATGAGACCCTTGTCGGGCATTTATTGAGATATTGACTGATATCTACCCCTTGCCGGGTAATTTGAACTGTATTTTTCCACTATGCTGCATTCCTTGCCATACACATTGTCTTGCATTGGTGAGGAAGAGTGTAAAGCACGAAGGTTAATGCCGTGCCATATTTACATTCATTGAAAGCACGAAGGTTAATGCAGTGCCATGTTTACATTCATTGAAAGCACGAAGGTTAATGCTGTTCCATATTTACATTCATTGAAAGCATGAAGGTTAATGCCGTGCCATGTTTACATTCATTGAAAGTACGAAGGTTAATGCCGTGCCATATTTACATTTATTGAAAGCACGAAGGTTAATGCCGTGCCATATTTACATTCATTGAAAGCACGAAGGTTAATGCCGTGCCATATTTACATTCATTGAAAGCACGAAGGTTAATGCCGTGCCATGTTTACATTCATTGAAAGCACGAAGGTTAATGCCGTGCTATAATCACACTGATCACATCATACATTGCATAGCGAAAGAGAAAGCGAAGCAAGAATGATAATGCCGTGCCATGATTTACATTGATTATACCATGTTTCGCATAGTGAGGAAGAGAGTGAAAGCACGAATGGTGATGTCGTGCCATTATTTACTTTCCTGGCATTTGTACTTGTCTTTACTTGGTACTTTCTGTTAAACTGCTTCTTATCTGCTTTCTTATGATAAATATACTGTCATATCTCACTTGTGATCGCTTTAACTGCTTCCGTTTCCCTAATTGTCTGCTTATTTCCTGCATTGCTATCTGTGTTATATGTTGTAGGATAGGACAGGTGTACATCGTTGCTAAGTCTAGCCTCGTCACTACTTCGGCCGAGGTTAGGCTCGGCACTTACTCTGTACATGGGGTCGGTTGTACTGATGCTACACTGCACGTCTTCATGTTGTGCAGATCACGCACCCGGACCTTGTGGACAACACTAAGGGAGTCTTCTTCAGTCCACTTCATAGGCTTTAAGGTATACCGCCGACGTTCGTAGGCCTTGGTGTCTCTTCCGTCTTTGACTCTTCTATTGTATTATTTATTCTGTAGCTCCGAAGACAATTGTGTACCTTTCTTTCTAGACTTTGTATTTAGTACTCCATATAGAGTTCGTGAGTTTGTGACACCCCGATTTTGGGATTATGCAACGTTGTGTACTTTACCGTTTCATTAAACCTTTCGGATGTTTATTACATTTCTACTGTAAGCATTTTTAAGAGTTTGTTATTTCCGTTAAGTTTTGAAAGGTATTACCTTTACTACCATTGACATGAGTTGAAATTTGTTTGATTTATTGCATACCTTGGCTTGTCTAGCGAGTTAAACGTTAGACGTAGTCATGGCCTGAAGGTGGGAATTCGGGTCGTGACAAGTTGGTATCAGAGCTCTAGGTTGCTTAGGTCTCACAACTCACGGACAACCTTGGTAGAGTCTGAGGGATCGGTACGAAGAGGTTTGTATTTATCCCCCAGTGGCTGCTAAGTTAGGATACTCCTCTTCTCTTCATAATCTGTCGTGCGTAGTATATTCTGTATACTGATTGAGTTTGCATTCTACTCTCTCACAGATGGCGAGGACGCGTGCTTCCCTTGGTTCCTCTCAGCAACCCGACACTCCTGCTACAGCTCCTACGAGGGGTCGAGGTCGAGGACGAGGCCATGCTAGAGGTCGAGGCCGGGGCAGGGCTCAGCCTAGAGCAGCAGCCCCAGTGGAGGACCCTCAGGTCGAGTCTGACGAGGAGGTCCCAGTTCTGGCAGTCCCAGTTGGACCGGCGCAGGTCCTAGAGGGGTTCATAGCTACCCTAGTGCTTCAGGATGCTCTAGTCCGCTTGGTAGGAC
>ML292419.1:0-16056 GCA_005239495.1 Nicotiana undulata | reverse complement strand
ATATAATGGCAAGGAGTACATCATAGTGGAAATTGACAGTTCAAACACCCGGCAAGGGGAAAAACATCAATTAATAACTTGATAAATGCCCGGCAAGGGTCTCAGCTATAACCAATCACCTCAATCGCATACTCTACACTTGTATTATCATTCGTATCAACACTTCTCAAACTCAACAGCCAATACTTTCAATCAAGAATAAATTACCAAGTAAAGACAATCTCATAATATGCTAAACATGGAAGAAATACTGCAATTTCTATCAAAATAGACTCACGGGCATGCTTGACACACATTGCATAGGTACTCGTCACCTCACCTATGCAATGAACATGATAATCACTTAGCACATAGCAAATAATACCTATTCCCTCACCAAAGTTAGGCAAGACACTTACCTCGGTCCAAAGTATAGCAATCAACCCTCTAAGACCGTCTTTCCTTTATAATCCGACTCCGAAACAACGATATCTAGGCATAATTAATTCAATAATATCAATAAAAACTCAATAACACAATCCCATAGCCTAGATATTCAATTTCTAGCATTCTTCCAAAAATACCAAAATTCGACCCCGGGCCCGCTTGGTCCAAACTCGAGGTTCGGACCAAAACCCAATCACCCATAACCCCACGAGTTAATATATATAATTTGTTTCAAGATCCGACCCCAAATTGAGGTTGAATCACCCAATTTTTTCAAAAACCTAACTCTACCTAAAACCCCTAATTTTCTACTTGATTTAATGATTTTAGGCCTAGATTTTCTAGTGATTATGAAAGGAAATGGAAGAATTAGAAGTTAAGATCACTTACCCAAGTGGCTATGGAGGGAATCTAGCTTGGGAATCGCCTATGAGGTCTTGGAGAAGAAGAAGTTGGTGAATTATGAAAATCCCGTGTAAGTATTATGTTTTTGAGTTAAAGAATTAACTGGGCGGTTTTGTTCATCGCGATCGCAGGAAAGGGGCTGCGATCGCGGAGCATTGGGTCCTAACTCAATGCGATCGCAGAAGAGAAGTTGCGATCGCGGAATAGAGCCTAGCTGACCCTATGCGATCGCAGGAAGAGGTTTGTGATCGCGGAACACTGGGGCATCACACTATGCGATCGCGGGTAGAAGGGATGCGATCGCGGAAGAGACCTGGACAGACCTTTGCGATCGTAGAGAAGAAAAACACCAGACATCAGCAGCTGAGAAAAAAAACCCAGAAATTTCCAAGCCTATTTCACCCCGTTAGCTACCCGAAACTCACCCGAGCCCTCGGGTCTCAAAACCAAAAACACACACGCCTCCCAAAACATCCTATGGACTTATTCAAGCATTTAAATCACTAAAATATCATCAAAATCATCGAATCAAATCTCAAAACTATTAGAATTTTCTTAAAACTTCATAAAGCTTAATTTTTCCGATTTTGATCCGAAACACGTCATCTCAAGTCCGTTTTACACCAAATTTCACAGATAAGTCACATAACATATATTAAACCTGTTACGGGCTTCGGAACCATAATACAGGTCCGGTAACACGGTTTTCACATAATAATTCATTTTCAAAATCCTTTATTATTTTTAGAAAATAATTTTCTTTAAAAAGTCATTTCTCGGGCTTGGGACCTCGGAATTCGATTCCGGGCATACGCCCAAGTCCCATATTTTCCTACGGACCCTCCGAGACCGTCACATCATGTGTTCGGGTCCGTTTACCAAAAATGTTGACCAAATTTAACTTTATTAACTCAATTATCATAAAATTCCATTTTCATCAAGTTTTCACATAAAAGCTTCCCGGCAACACGCCCGGGCTGCGCACGCATATCTAGGTGAGATTAACGGAGGCTTTCGGGGCCTCAGAATACAGATTTAGCTAGATTTACTTAGGATGACCTTTTTGAGTCATCACAAAAATTGACCTTATTAATCTTTAATGTCTATTTAATTTGTTTATTAGAAATAAAACAGATACTTTGACTCTCTTTACTACAAGTAGGGGTGGCATCTGAAACTTCGATTCGATATTTAAGAATTTCGGTTCAGTATTTCGGTATTCGGTTTATCAATTATGTATACCAAATACCGTACCAAATCATTTCAGTACGGTTCGGTATTTCTTATTTTGTTTCAGTACGATTTCAATGTAATGCATATTCACGTGTCACGTACTGCTAAGTGCTAAGAGCCAAAGCATTAAGAAAACAGAAACAACCACTAACGAGTAACGTATAAACAATCTGCCATTCCCCATTCTGCCTAACAAAAGGCAACAACACTAAATAATAATCTGTCATTCTCCTAACAAATAAACAAAATGCATAAATTCAACATGGTAGGCGTGCAAACATAAATATTACAAAGCTGATCTAGTTCAACTCGGTTACATTTTACTTACAAAATTCAACTGAACTACGTATAGGCTTAACTCGACTCAATACTTAAAAAATTTGGTCAGACTCAAGCCACTACTAAAAGACAGCCAGTTTCCCACCGAAATATTCTGACTGAAAAAAGCAGTCGAAAATTTCGGACGAAATCGATCGAAAATTGCATAAAATATATTTTTCAAAATTTAATAATAATTACGACTTATTCCGTCTATATCAAAATTTAAGAACTACGACCGATTCGGTCAAAATCTTTTTTTAAAACGAGGTTTGACTATTTAACCTAATTTTCGACCAAATAGGTCGGAATATAATTTAAAAACCCTTCAGACCCCTTTCTTTTTTCTTTCCCTATTTTCTTCCTTCCATATTCTCTCTCTCTCTCTCTCTCTATCTCTCTCTATCTCTCTCTCTCTCACACACACACACGCACACACACACAAACATTCCTCTCCCTCCGCTCACTCAACCCGCCGCTGCCATCACAAGCAGCTCCGTCGACGACCCTCCACCGGTGCTGCCGCCCCACTGCAGCTCCGTCGACGACCCTCCACTGCCAGGTAAGTTTCCCTCACCCTTATTTATTATTAATTTTAAATCACATTGATTTTGTTTAATTGCTCCTAGTTTGGTTTGTAAAAATTGATTGGTGCTAGCTAAAGTAAATCTATGACTATTCTTAGTAGCTAAATTAAAGTTATATGTTAGTACTTTAGGGTTATATGTTTGTAATTTAGATACCAGAATAAGGGGTCTACCTAAAGTAACAGAGTCTCTACCATCTAAGATACCAGGTTATGGTGTCACACATAACTAGACTAAACGAAGCATATTTTGGAAATTACCTTATTGGAAGCACAATCTTATTAGGCATAATCTGGACGTCATGTTGTAACGTCCCGGCCTGTCGTTCTGTAGAATTTATATTATTATTTCTGTTTCTGCTTGGTCATGCATTGTTTAGACTGTTTATGATGTGTTGGGGTTGGTTGGTTTGGGTTCGGAATGATTGTAGTGAGAATTGAGACACTTAGTCCCTTTAAGTAGCCTTATAGTTGAAAAAGTCAATTGGGAGTTGACTTATTGGTAAACAATCTCGGAATACAGATTTTATGGATCGAGTAGCTTCGTTAGGTGGTTTGGGACTAGGGATGTGTCCGGAATGAGGTTTCGATGTCCGGTGTAGAATTTGACTTGAATTGGCGAAAGTTAGTTTTTGGCGATTTCTGGTCGGCAGTGGAAAATAGGCTATCTGGGTCGGAATGGAATTCTGGAAGTTGGAGCAGGTTCATAATGTCATTTTGGACATGTGTGCAAAGTTTCAGGTCAATCGGAGGTATTTTGGATGGTTTCGGCATCGTTGGTGGAGTTTAGAAATTTCAAAGTTCATAGGCTTGAATTTGACGTGATTTTGGTGTTTCGAAGGCTCGAATAAGTTTGAATGAGGTTATGGGATGTGTTGGCATGATTGGTTGAGGTTCCGGGGGCCTCGAGTGTATTTCAAATGCTCAAATGGGCATTTTTTGGTCTTAAGGAGTGTGCTATTTTTTTCCTGGTGTTTTAGCAGTAGATGTTTCTTAATCACGATCGCGTGGTAATTGGTGCGATCGCGTAGTTTAAAGATTGATGCAAGAAGATTTGTTCTATGCGATCGCGTAATAGGGTTTGCGATTGCATAGGTTGGGCAGTCTTGAGCAGTGCGGTCACATGGTTTCTTGTGCGATCGCGTAGAAGAAAAAGGGGCGCGTGAGGTTGTTGCAATTGTTCTTCGCGACCGCGTGATTGGGTACCCGATCGCATAGGTCAGGGAGTCGAAGCTTCGCGATCGTTTGGGTAAATGGTGCGATCGCAATGAGTAAAATTTGGAGGCAGTAAGTTTGTTCTTCGCGATCGCGTGGGTGGTCCCGCGATCGCAGTGAGTAAAGCCTGGGTAGTGTTTAAATAGCCAATCTGCGACCCTTCTTCATTTTTCCACCATTTTTGAACGGGATTGAAGCTTTTGAGAAAGATTTTTGAGAAAACCAAAGGGGAATCACTTGGAGGTAATGTTCTTGACTTCATAACTCGTTTATATGTGATTAAAGGTCTAATTAGTAGTGAAAAATTGGGGAAAACTCAATACAAAATGGGTATTAGGGCTTGAGATTAAGAGACCTTAAAATGGGTATTTGAGGGGTTATTTCGACTCCGATTTTAGTGTTCTTGGTAAGTATAGACTCGTGGGAGGATGAGGATCATTTTGGTGTAAATTTTATCGAGTTCCGAGACGTGGTCCCAAGGGTCGAGTTTGGCCAATTTCGGGAATTGTGCCTAATTTTGTTATTTTTCGACTGTGTTTCATCTCCCTAGCATATTTTGATGTGATAAATTTGATTTTGATAGACTCGGAGCTTTTGGGAGCCGATTCGAGGGGCAAGAGTATTGCAGAGTAGCTTGTTGGACTGTTTTGAGGTAAGTAACGATTGTAATTCTAAACCCGAAGGTATGAAACCCCGGTATTTCACATTGTTTTGGTAAATGAGGTGACACACATGCTAGGTGACGAGCGCGTGGGCGTGCACCTATAGTGATTGTGACTTGGTCCGTCCTGTAGCGACTATTAAGCCACGTATTCGATTTGAAACCCTACGATATCATGTATTTTAGAAATCTATACTTGTTTATGGGGTGTAAGCCATGTTTGTGGCCTTGTGCCGACATGATTAGACCTTCAAAGGTACTTTTATACTATTCTCACACTATCCTGATAGAACATTTGCGAACTGAGTCATGTTTTCTACTTATTGTTATTTTCACTGTTATTACACTATCTTGAAACTCTAAGAGGTATTTGGGGCTGAGACCCGTGAGTTGAGATGAGTTGCCCGAGTGGCTTGTGAGGATGACCGAGTGAGGCCGAGAGCCGAGTATGTGAGGATAGTTGTGGATCGGGCTGCACGTCGCAACAATATATATGATATATTATATGGATCGGGCTGCACGCCGCATCAATATACATTAATATGGATTGGGCTGCACGCCGCAACAACATAGTGCTTGGGCTGTAGGAGCCCCTCCGGAGTATGTACACCCCCAATGAGCACAGTTGACTATTATATGGATCGGGCTGCACACCGCAGCGTATTATATGTGGATCGGGTTGCGCGCCGCAACAATATATGTACATATGTATTGGATCGGGTTGCACGCCGCAGCAGTTGAGTGGATATCTGGTACTTGTTGAGTGAGATCATGGCATACTGATAGTGGAGACATGAGTGACTGAGATACCTTGTTATGAGAGATATTGTGCCTGAAAGGCGGACACATTGTGAATTTTACTGTTTTTCTTACTCATCTTTATATCGGGCTTTTAACAAAAGTTGAATTACTGTTTTTACAAAAGAAATATGATTTTATAAATGCTCGTCACTGCACTCAAGTTTTTAGTTACTTTGGTCACTTACTGAGTTGGCATACTCACGTTACTCCATGCACCTCTGTGTGCAGATCCAGGTACCGGACCAGCTCGCTAGTCGACTTCTCGTGTGCTTTGGAGATTGACCAGGGATCGAGGTAGTTGCCCCACGTTCACAGCTGACCTTCCTTCCCTTCCTACTCTATACTTTGATGTTTTGGACCTGTATTAGTGGCAAAGATACATTTCTATACCTTGTAATTTATACACTAGATGCTCGTGACAGTTGACTCCCGAGGTCTGGAAGCGGTTTAGATTGCTTGTCCTTGTTATTATTCCTGTTGAAACTGTCTTAAAAGTGTATCTTTATCAGTTTATGGGTTTATATTTCTATAAAACAGACAAAAGTTGATTTCACTAGGTAAAGGGCTAGCCTAGTTTCACGATAGGCGCCATCACGACCCTTGTTGATTTGGGTTCGTGACAAGTTGATATCAGAGCACTAAGTTACATAGGACTCAACGGTCATGAGCAGGTTTAGTAGAGTCTTGCGGATCGGTACGGAGACGTCTATACTTATCTTCGAGAGGCTACAGAACTCTTAGGAAACGTCTCATTTTCTTGAATTCTGTCGTGTCATTCCATTGAAACTGGAAATCTAAAATTTTGTTGTTTCATTCTCTCACAGATGGTGAGGAAACGCGCTACGGATCAGGGTAACCATACACCAGCTAGACCAGCGAGAGGTCGAGGCCGTGGTCGAGGTTGTGGTATAGGTAGGGGACCAACCCGCGCAACAGCCGGAGTAGTACCAGTTGGTCCCCCTATTGCTCATGATCAGGTGATGTGCCGGAGAATTGCGGCACATTTAATACCAAATTACTTAAATTATAGTTTGTTTCAAGAGCATTTGCCTTTTATACTTATAGAATTTTGACGTTTTGCAGTGCATGAGATATAAAGACACAAGACCATGAAAAGAAAGCAAAGAAGCCAAAAAGTGAGGGGAGCAATAGTAATGCGATCGCATATCTGACAAGAGAGTGTCGCATAACTCAAATGCGAAACGCATTGTTCACCCAGGGATCGCAGACCGCAACAGAAAAGATGGGCCAATCTCAAGGGCTAAGATGCGGTCGAGTATGCGATCGCATAACTCATATGCGAAACGCATTGTTCGCCCTGGGATCGCAGACCGCAACAGAAATGATGGGCCAATCTCAAGGGCTAAAATGCGGTCGAGTATGCGATCGCATAACTCATATGCGAAACGCATTGTTCACCCAGGGATCGCAGACCGCAACAGAAAAGATGGGCCAATCTCAAGGGCTAAGATGCGGTCGAGTATGCGATCGCATAACTCATATGCGAAACGCATTGTTCACCCAGGGATCGCAGACCGCAACAGAAAAGATGGGCCAATCTCAAGGGCTAAGATGCGGTCGAGTATGCGATCGCATAACTCATATGCGAAACGCATTGTTCACCCAGGGATCGCAGACCGCAACAGAAAAGATGGGCCAATCTCAAGGGCTAAGATGCGGTCGAGTATGCGATCGCATAACTCATATGCGAAACGCATTGTTCACCCAGGGATCGCAGACCGCAACAGAAAAGATGGGCCAATCTCAAGGGCTAAGATGCGGTCGAGTATGCGATCGCATAACTCATATGCGAAACGCATTGTTCACCCAGGGATCGCAGACCGCAACAGAAAAGATGGGCCAATCTCAAGGGCTAAGATGCGGTCGAGTATGCGATCGCATAACTCATATGCGAAACGCATTGTTCACCCAGGGATCGCAGACCGCAACAGAAAAGATGGGCCAATCTCAAGGGCTAAGATGCGGTCGAGTATGCGATCGCATAACTCATATGCGAAACGCATTGTTCACCCAGGGATCGCAGACCGCAACAGAAAAGATGGGCCAATCTCAAGGGCTAAGATGCGGTCGAGTATGCGATCGCATAACTCATATGCGAAACGCATTGTTCACCCAGGGATCGCAGACCGCAACAGAAAAGATGGGCCAATCTCAAGGGCTAAGATGCGGTCGAGTATGCGATCGCATAACCTGTCTGCAGGGGTATTTTTGTCTGTGACCCACCCGACCTTTGGGACAATATAAAATGATTTACTTGGGTTTTGTGGGTCATTCTTGTCCAGTTTTTGAAGAACATTCCCCCATTAGAATATTCTCTCTTTTTGGAAGCATTATAACACTTCATTCTTGATTTGTAAGCATTCATGACACTCAATACTTCTAGCTTTTTGTCATTTATTATGAGTGGCTAGCCTTAAATACTAAGGTTGTGGACCCTAGATGGGTGTTATGTATTTGGGTATTTAACATTGAATATATGCATAATGGGTTGTTGATATTTATTTACTCTTCGTTATACATTTCTTGTTGATGGTTGCAAACATTAACTTATGCCATAAATTCTTTCGTAGCTTGGAAAAGCGGGTTAGAATTGGTAAGGGTAAATATCAAAGACTCAAGACTTTCAACCTTGTTTAATAGAATCACTTAGGGATAAGATGGTTTTATTTGGCACAAAGTGATTTGGACTTCATCGCAACTCTTTTATATTTGGGAAAATTATAAAGAGGAAGTACTACCCTATTATTGGAAAATATTGGGTAGCCATCTAGAAATCAAATGCATATCAATAACATCCCATTAGAAATAATATCATATTAATACCCATTTGCATTACACGTCATTAAAAGGGGACACAATCTTGGTTCACCCAATCATATTAACTACACTTTTAAAGAAATCTCATTGCTATTATTTTTATTGGTCTATTACACAACCAACCCCCATCTTCCCATTTACTAATGGAATAGAATCACGATTTGAGTTAAGAGTCACACTATCAAAGTAACATTTTCACACCTATTCCCTGTGGGATTCGATCCCAACCTTGTTGGGTTACTATATTTGACTTCGACCGCTTTACACTATTTTGAAGTGTAATTTGAGCGTATCATCAGGTTCTCGCTGCAGGTATTCCAGCGGGTTAGGCTCACCGACAGTGCCTATTGTTATTCCGGGTCTTCAGGAGATCCTGGATCAGATTTTGTCAGTGTGTACTAGCCTTGCTCAGGTAGTTGTTGTGTCTACTACTACCGCTACATCTTAGTAGGGGTGGGCATAAAATCCGAAAAACTGAATTTCGAACAGAGCCGAATTAATTCGGTATTTCGGTTTCAGTTTTTTCAGTATTTCGATCTAATTCGGTATTAAATTTTCGGTATTTTGGTATTTCGGTTCAGTTTTCGGTATTACAATTTTAAAACTTCGGTATACCGAATATACCAAATATACCAATATTTTAAGGATATTTGTTTGGGACCCTACCTATATCTACCCACCCAGTGCCCAGCCGGCCAGCCCAATTTAATTCCCATTCCCCTCGCCCCCCAAGCCCAACTTCCCAAGCCCAGTACTCTTAGTCTTAGGCTATTAGGTTAGGCCATTTTAATTTTTAGCAATTAGCAAATTAGGTTGAACCAATGACTCTCTCATCTTCAGTTCTTCTTCTTCACCCACGCCGCAATCCTTTCCCTGAAGGATCCAAAACACTAGAGAACACAAATAAGTAAGTAAACACCATCTCGACATGCTTGTGCTTTCTACACTCTACAGGGAATTTTAAATCCATTTTGTCCCCTCATATCCACTGCAAATCCCAATCAAAACGAAATAATCCGAATTACCATCAACGTAATTAAATTAAAGGGATACCTTTGTTTATCCTATATACCATAAAGTCCCTTCATTGTTATGCTATTTCACATTGGGTTAGAACCAGGCAATCAAATGTATGGCATGTGACAAAAATAGATGAAACCAATTCTTCGTATATAAATACACAAATCCATTTATGTTGTTCTCTTTGTCATCTCAATTCTTGAAACATAATATTCTTATTCTAATTCCAATTATCCCCTTTTCTTTCTTTGTGTATATAATGGCATAAACTGGAAGTTGAAAGTCTAGTATGGACTTAGTGGTTTTATATAAACATATATGAAATGGAACATATCGAATTGTTTCCATATTGAATTTGTAAATCAGCTACTTGTGTCTCTATCTCTCTGGTTAATTCTAAGGATTGAGCAATAACTTAAAAATATCACTAACTAGAAGAATACATGCTAGTAAAAATCTCAATTATGCGTTGTAATATGTTGGTATATCAATTTGTACATTTCCATATGTCCTTCTACTTCAAATTTATTTACAAGTATATTTATATGTTTTATGTTTTTTGATATGTAAATTTAATGTACTTCTGGTTCAGTAACATATGAGAAAGTTTCCCCTCACGGCAGTGTGGCACTACGTTTGGATTTGGCAGCATTTTAATTTTCGTTTAGTATACACATAACACAATTGAATAATTCATAAATCGAATACTTTACTGAAAACGTACCGAACCAAAATAATAAATACCGAACCGCACCGAAATAATTTGGTACGGTATTTTGTATATACAATTGATAAACCGAATACCGAAATACCAAACCGAAATTCCGAATTCCCACCCCTACATCTCAGGTCGGGGGAAACATTCAGACTCCAGCTGCCCGGACACCTGAGCAGGTGGTACATGGCCTTCATGCACCGGGGGCAGTCCCAGCCCAGCCGGTTGCTCTAGTTCAGGGCTATGTGGTTCCAGTTATGCCAGAGGATGAGCAACGCATGCTGGAGAGGTTTAGTAGACTTCAGCCTCCGACATTCAGCGGCGCAGAGGGCGAGGATGCCCAGGGATTTCTGGATAAGTGTTAGAAGATATTTCGTAATGTACAGAGTTCTGGAGACCAGTGGGGTCTCATTTGCTACATTTCAGTTTTCTGGTGCTTCTTTCACTTGGTGGGAGTCTTTTGAGAGGCGTAGGCATGTTGGTTCAGCACCCCTCACCTGGCAGCAGTTCTCCACTATCTTCTTGGAGAAGTATGTTCCTCAGTCCCACAGAGAGGAGCAGCGTAGGCAGTTTGAGCAGCTGCGCCAGGGAGAATTATCAGCGACCCAGTATGAGATGCGGTTTTCTGAGTTGTCTCGGCATGCTACTGAGTTAATCCCTACTGATAGGGAGAGGATTAGGAGGTTCATGGATGGCCTCGCTTACCAGCTCCGTATTTTGATGACTAGAGAGAGGGTGTCAAGTGCTACCTTCGAGCAAGTTGTGGATATTGCTCTGGATATTGAGTCCATTCGCCGTCAGGAGCGAGAGGAGAGGGAGGCCAAGAGGCCTCGGGGATATGGCAATTTCAGTGGTACTCCTTCCAGGGGGCAATTTCAGCACAACATAGGTCGTTCATTTAGACCTCCACAGTCAGTTCGCCCAGCGTACAGTGGTGTATCGTTGGGGCAGGGTCCTCGCAATGCTCATCAGAGACGTTCATCTTTTAGTGCCCTTCCAGCTCAGAGATCCGCCCGAGCATCATCTTATCAGGGTTCTTCTATGCATGGTTCGTCTGGTGGTTATCACGGTGGAAGGGGTTTTCATCAGTTTTCATCACGATTGACCTGAAAATTTGCACACGTGTCCAAAATGACATTACAAACCTGCTCCAACTTCCAAAATTCCATTCCGACCCAGATAGCCTATTTTCCATTACCGACCGGAAATCGCCAAAAACTAACTTTTGGAAATTCAAGCCTAATTCTACCTGGAGCTGGAGATGAAAACTGATGAAAACCCCTGCCACCGTGATAACCACCAGACGAACCATGTATAGAAGAACCCTGATAAGATGATGCTCGGGCGGAGCTCTGAGCTGGAAGGGCACTAAAAGATGAACGTCCCTGATGAGCATTGCGAGGACCCTGCCCCGACGATACACCACTGTAAACTGGGCGAACTGATTGTGGAGGTCTAAATGAACGACCTCTATTAGGCTGAAATTGCCCTTTGGAAGGGGCACCACTGAAATTTCCTAATCCCCGAGGCCTCTTGACCTCTCTTTACTCACGATCCTGCCTATGAATCGACTCAATATCCCGAGCAATATCAACAACCTGCTCAAATGTGAATCTAGACACCCTCTCTCTGGTCATCAAAATCCGAAGCTGATACGAGAGACCATCTACAAACCTCTTAATCCTCTCACTGTCAGTAGGGACAATCTCAGACGCATGTCTGGCTAACTCGGAAAACCTCTTCTCGTACTGGATGACTGATAATTCTCCCTGGTGCAGCTGATCAAACTGCCTACGCTGCTCCTCTCTGTGGGACTAAGGAACATATTTCTCCAAAAAGATCGTGGAAAACTGCTGCCAGGTGAGAGATGCTGAACCAACCGGCCTATGCCTCTCGAATGACTCCCACCAAGTAAAAACAGCACCCGCAAACTGAAATGTAACAAACGAGACCCCACTGGTCTCCAAAATACCCACAGTACGTAGTATCCTCTGACACTTATCTAGAAAACCTTGGGCATCCTCACCCTCTGTACCGCTGAAAGTCGGAGGCTTAAATCTGCTAAACCTCTCCAACCTGCGCTGCTCATCCTCAGGCATAACAGCGACCACAAAATCCTGAGCTGGAGCAACCGGCTGAACTGGGGCTGCTCCTGGTGCCTGGATACCCCGTACAACCTGCTCAGGTGTCCGGGCAGCTGGAGTCTGATTGTCTCCCCCGGCCTGGGCTGCAGTGGCAGTAGTAGACATAGCAACTGCCTGAGCCAAACTAGAACACACCGTCAATATCTGAGTTAGGGTCTCCTGAAGACCCGGAATAACAATAGGCATTGCAGCTGCCTGAGCCTGTCCCGTTGGAGCGCCATCGGCTGGAACCTGATCCTGAACGATAGGGGGATCTTGTGGTACCACCCTGGCTGCTGCCTGAGCTGGTCCCCTACCTCTACCACGTCCTCGACCCCTTGTGGGTCTGGCTGGTGCCTGGTCACCCTGATCGGTATTGCGTGTCCTCACCATTTGTGAAAGAATGAAACAACGTAAGTTTAGATTTCAAGAATTAATAGATTGTCACGAAAGAGTTCAAGAAAATAGAGATGTTTCCTAAAAGTTCTGCAGCCTCTCGAAGATAAGTACAGACGTCTCCGTACCGATCCGCAAGACTCTACTAAACCTGCTCATGACCGTTGAGTCCTATGTAACCTAGAGCTCTGATACCAACTTGTCACGACCCCAAATCCTAACAGGCCGTGATGGCGCCTATCGTGGAACTAGGCTAGCCGACCATCACTTTACTACGCATTTATTCAATTATAACAGTTCACAATATAATAATAAACAACAGTCATAATAAAGAAATAAATTACATAAGTCTAACGCCAANATCTAAGAATAAAATAATCTAACTCTGCTAAAACTATAATATATGTCTCTGAATCAAATGCTAAGACTAAATAAGGAAGGGAAATGGAGAAGTTGTGGACGCTGGACATCTACCTCGAAATCCCGTGAAATGCTGCTATCGAACCTGCGTCAGCTACTGCTGCGAGCTAGTACCTGGATCTGTGCACAGAGGCACAGGGAGTCTTTATGAGTACGCCAACTCAGTAGTAATGAAAATAAATCACAGTCCGAGTAATATAAACACACAGAACATGTACACAATTCCACAAACCAGTAAAATACCAAGTCACCAAGTAGTGTTCATCAAATAATAAGTTCGAAAACAGTTTCCAGAAATCCTTTGAAAACAAGTACAATATCAGTATATCTCAGTAAAATTCTCAGTGAAAACCAGTTTGAAAACGAAGTAAATCATAGTTCAAAAACTCAGTAACAATCTTCATAAAACTGGCCCTCAAGCCAAAATCATTTATCGTAACCATTGCCCATCAGGCATCCTCACCATCACTCAATATCAGCCCATCTGGCATCCTCACAGTCACTTAGTATCAGCCCATCAGGCATCCTCACACTCACTCAGTAACAGCCCATCAGGCATCCTCACAATCACTCAGCATAAGCCCCGCGGGCATCACTCAATCGGTACCGGCGCTCACTGGGGGTGTGTACAGACTCCGGAGGGGCTCCTACAGCCCAAGCGCTATATAACAAGCCGCATCACGACATAAATCACTCACAACATAGGCACGCAGCCTCACTCAGTCAGACACTCTCAATTTGCCCATCTGGCCATAAATATATCGTGTTCTCGATCCAAAATCAGTGTTTCATTTTTCAATAAATAGTATCAAAATACTCTGAGTGTCAAAACAATTTATCAGAAAAAGACTGAGTGAAAAATCACAACATATCAGTGAGAAAATATAGTAAACACATCCCCCAAGGGGTAAACAAATCGGCACTAGGCCCCAAACATGGCTTACATCCCAAAACATATCATAATATATAAATACTATTTAAGCAAGGGATTAAAAATCGGTTTCGCAACTCAATAGGCGCCTAAATAGGAAATATGTTCCAAAGTTTCCACCTTTTTATTTCAAAACCCGTGAAAGGGTGCATAGTCCGGGGTTTTATACCCTCAGGACAGGATTTAAAGACATTACTTACCTCAAAACTAGCCCGGAATTATTCTGCAATGCGCTTGCCTCTTGAATCAACCTCCGAAGGCTCCAAATCTACCATGATCAGATTTTTATCATCAATATATGCTTAAGGAACAATTTCCAATCGAAAGATATCAAGTTTAACTCATAAATCCGAAACCGGTTGAAACTCGACCCCTGGGACTGCGTCCCAAAACTCAGAAATTTTTATACCAAGATATTCTTCGTCCTCTCATGAGTCCGTACATATAAAGAACACCAAAATCGGAGTTCGTTTGACCCCTCAAATCGACCCTTGAAGGTCTCATAATCTCAAGCCCTAAAACCCAATTTTTCTACTGATTTTCTATGAGTTTACACTGGTTTTATGCTTTATAATCACCCATAATCGAGTTTTAATGATTAGAACACTTACCTCTATGAAGAACAAGGATTTACCTCTTCAAAAATCGCCCCCAAAGCTCTTAGTCCGTACAAAAAATGGTGGAAATAAGGTTTAAGTCGCGAAAGGGTTATTATTTAACTGTCCAGGCCTTTACTCTACGGGTTCGCGGTCAACGGGCCGCGTTCGCGTTGACCAGCCTTCATTACCCTTCGCGATCACGGTCCCTAGGCCGCGTTCGCACTGCCTTGCCCAGACAAACCTTCGCGTTCGCACCCCCAGGCCCGCGAACGCATTGACCAAATGGCCTGGGGGGTTCCTCAGCACTGATACCCTACGCGAACGCACCCCTACGCCCGCGTCCGCGATGCCCAGTCCACCTACTCTCCGCGTTCGCACTTGCCCGGTCGCGAACACATAGAACAAAAGTTCCTGCCCCCAAACTTCCTCTATGCGAACGCGAGCCTACCTCCGCGTTCGCATAGGGTAAAGCACCTATGCAGAAACACCAGAAAACTAGCTATGTTTTTAAGTCCAAATGGGTCCGTTAATCACCCGAAATCAATCCCGAGCCCCTCGGGACCCCAACCAAACATACCAACACCTCACATATGATCATTCAAACTTAGTTTCACTCTCGGAACACCAAAACTAACATCAAAACACCAAATTTGATCGGATTCAAGCCTAAGAACTTCGAAAATTCTAAAATTCACCAATGACGCCGAAACTATCCAAAACAACTCCGATTGACCTGAAATTTTGCGGAGAAGTCCAAAATGGCATTAGGGACCTGTTCCAACTGTCAAAATTCTATTCCGACCCCGATAGCCTATTTTCCACTGCCGACCGAAAATCACCAAAAACTAATTTTCGCCAATTCAAGCCTAATTCTACACTAGACATCAAAAAATTATTCTGAACATACTCCTAAGTCCCCAATCACCTAACGAAGCTATTCGAACCATAAAATTCGCATTCCGAGGTCGTTTACAAATAAGTCAACCCTTAGTTGACTTTTCCCATTTTAAGGCTATTTTTAAAGGCTAATTGATTGAACTCTCACTACAACCATTCGGTTTCAAGCCTATCACTCTAATACATCAAATACAGTATAACCAATCTATATCAAGTCAATAACAATAATTATAATGCAGGTTTTACGTAACGACAGACCGGGTCGTTACATTTTTCCCCTCTTAAACAAACGTTCGTCCTCGAACGAGTCTAGAAACATACCTGGAGTCTCAAACGAGTGAGGATATTTGCTCTGCATCTCCCGCTCGGTCTCCCAAGTAGCCTCCTCTACTGGCTAACCTTTCCACTACACCTTCACTGATGCTATCTCCTTAGATCTCAGTTTTCTGACCTCACGAGCCAAAATTGCTAC